>JABXWE010045283.1:0-16645 GCA_014611495.1 Limonius californicus
AACTCTGTTATTTAAAGCAATTTTTGAAGGTTGGAAAAGTTGAAATATGAGAGAAAGTTCTATTACCGAAAGTTGTTTGTCTTAGAACTAATGTGTTGGTTAATGTACTGTTATCTTAAAGATCTATGTTAGGAAAATAACAACTTAAGTCTAAATACATGAAATACTTAATCTACATATAACAAGTGTAAAAATAACTAATCTATACGGATATAACAAAAGGATCGACTGTCTTTTCGAATGGTTCCCTTTTTTCTCGGGCCTGTTTATGTTTATATTCTTGTGTAGAATTGTTATGTGGTAATATAGCAATACAGATGAATTGAAGCTTGAAGGATTAAGCAGAAATCAATAGATGGTTGTAGATACATCATCTGTTTACCTTGCAGTTACAAGCTTTAATACAGTAACTGTTTTACGGTCCATCCAGGCAAGTAATCTGACATCCCCATTAGATTGAACTTGTGCACAAACAATATTTTTTAGTTAAGCTGGTTACCATTCTGCAGTCTTACTCCCTTGCACGGCGAATGATTAATGGATCGTTTATCAAAGTAATCAGCCTCTTTAGATGCGAACCCTTTGTGTCACTCAGCCTCGGCAGCAATTGTTTCTATTGTAGGATTTGGGGGTTGAAACCTACCTTGTGTATACGTGATTTAATCCGCCCGAGGCTCGACACCTGAGTACATTGGCCGCGGGGGATAATGGCCACTAAAAGTAAATGGAATGGGCCTCGTCCCTAATGCGATGTATGCAGTCAGTAGCTCTCACGTGGGCACATCTGGTGCGAGGTGCGCTGGGGTGGCGTATTGGCTCTTTGTCTGGATGCATATGCATTGTACCCACCTCAAGTTACCCTCGTCTGCCATCTGCCAGTCACCGGTACCTCTGTAGGCTCCGGCTCCCCCAGCGCAATCCAATTTAGAAGTGATTGCAATCTGCACCGTGCAAATCAATAGATGCTCTACTCTGCACAATATCAGCGCTAAACAATGTGACTGCCTCTGCATGTTTATTACGCTATTTAATTGTTATCGAGGCTCTCGGTGTTGTGAATCACTTTCCACGTACAGTTACAATTTGATTGTGTGCTTACTTCCAGGATTTTGCTATCACCTTGATAATGGGTATCTACCTAATTATTCTATTGCGCACTTTACCACATTGTCGTTCTGTGTAGACTAATTCACTGTGGAACCTTCTCTTATCAACTTTGGCAGTTAATTAATATAAAATAAATGAACCGGTTTTTATCGGAAATACATACCTATGCAGACATTTAGTCTTCTCAAAATAATCACCTATTGAAAATATTATCCCGATCTTAAAAAAAAGTTGTGGATAGGAATGTGGCTGTATAGTTTTGGAAAGGGATCCAGGGTGTTCTAATATTAAAACACCAAGAAATATTTGCTCATTTTCTACTGTAAGTAGATCAAGCAATAACACAAATTCTGCTGGAAGCTCTGTAGGTCCAGCGCAATTAAAGGTTCAATGTGTTTGATTATTATTTCAGACCATACATACAGTTATACCAAAACTCAAGATTTATGTAACCTTATTTAACCTTACCGAGTGAAAATATTTACCTGATTAAGGGACTATGGACCCAGGCAACAAGTGTTTAGAAGTATTTTGTGAATTTTTTATATTTGTTGGGTGTTTAGAGTTTTCTAATATAAGTAAGCATCGGTAATTATTGGAAGTAAGCAAAAGTTAGCAATACATTCTCTAAAGGCTCTGTTGGCTGAGTCTTCTTTAGTCGTGTAATAATTTACGATCGCAGGAACGCTGACGTTGGTCCGACAGACGATTTATTGTTATGTGACAGGCAAAAGAGTTATCCAACTTATGAAATAATCTCCATTTGAGTAGGTCTAGTTTTCACCAACATTATATCAATGTCAATGTAACTATTTCTTCAAAATATGAGATATTCTTGGAAAAGATACTTAATTTTCTTAATACTATAAACACCAAGGATGGATATTTGAGCCTTTGTTAACAATCAGTTCTCTGGTGGTCGAAAGTAATATTAAAAATATAAGCGGATTTGGTGAGGTGATTCTTCCAGAGTTCAGCTGTTCTGAGATTGGTTCGACAATTGGGGAAGAGCCATTTTATAACCGGAAAGTTTCTTAAACTGGACATAGTTTCTATTTTAATACATGTAAATTATTTTAACTTTGTGTAACCTTACTCAGTGCAAGCTTTTTATGGAATTAAGGAGTGCAGTTTGCAATACAATACAGTGTTGTAAATAATTTGTAATTTTACAGGGGGATATTTGAGTTTTCTAATCCCGAAATCGTTAGGCTATTGGTACGATTTTGGTAGGATATTAACCAAACATAAAAGTTCTGTAAGCGTTCAATTATAGTGCTAGTAGCTTACATTTCAATGATTAAAATTACCGATATTCCTCTTTTCTTTTCTTCAGCCCTTTCCAGTACTTCGTCATTAGTAACTCTATCCATCCAACTAATTTTCAACATCATTCTGTAGCACCATTGTTCAAAGGCTTCAATCTTCCTTTTTTCCTGTATGTTAATGGTCCACGATTCGCATCCATACAAAGCGACACTCCAAACAAAAGTGTATATAAAAGCGTTTTTTACGTGTAGCGAGATATTTTTGCAAGTTAGAAGACTTCTTTTATTTATGAATGCTCTTTTAGCTTGTAGAATTCGGTGATTTATCTCTCTTTTGCTTCTCCCATATTTTGTAATGATGCTGCCCAGATATACATATTCGTTCACCTCACCTAATTTTTCCCCATCAATTCTTATTTCAGTCTTGATTTTGTGTGTTGATCTGGTACATATCATAATTTTAGTCTTCTTCCTATTAAATTTTAGTTTATATTCCTTCTTCATTATCTTTTCCATGATATTAATTGTTTGTTGTATTTCCTCTTTGCTGTTGGAGAGTAAGGCTATATCGTCGGCTAAACGTAACATTTTAATTTTTTCCCCATGTATATTAATTCCTGAGCTATGAATCATTGACTTCATCAGTTGCCCTGGGTGTACAGAATTAAAAGGAGGGAGGACAATCCGCATCCTTGCCTTACGCCTTTTTTATCTGTATTTCTCTTTCTTCGTCATTAACCGATATTATTCCCTTTTGGTTTGTAGAGATTGTAAATGAAGTGTATGTCCTTACAGTCGATACCAGTCTCTTTCAGAATTTTAAACAGCATGTTCCATTTCACGTTGTCGAAAGCCTTTTCTGCATCAATGAAGGCGATATAAACTTTTTTGTCCTTTTCGATACATTTTTCAATAATTAGTCTTATTGCTAGAATTGCTTCCCTTGTCCCTTTGTTTTTACGAAACCAGAACTGGTCTTTTGTTAGTCTGTTGTCAATTTTGGTCTCGATTCTTCGTTAAATTATCTTCGTTAGTATTTTTAAAACGTGTGGTATAAGGCTTATCATTCTATGCTTTTTGCATTTATGTCTTCCAGGCCTTTTCGGTATGGTAACTATTATACTCTTACTAAAATCTTGAGTGATGTGTTCAGTTTCATAAATCGTTTAGTGATGTCAAATATTGAGAGTGGTGTATCATGATTTGTATACCAACGCGGAAATGGCAAATATGCATTTTATGTATGGTAAAGCCAATGGTAATTCTCATGAGGCACGTCGCTTGTATGCCTAAGCATTTCCGAACCGGGCACTTCTATCCGAAGTTGGAGCATTTAAATCAAGTAACGGTGGTGGTCGGCCTAGATCAATTTCTACCCCTGAAGCGGAACTTTACATTTTAAGGAGGATTGCAGAAAATGCAGGTACCAGTACTAGAAGACTTTCTGCCGAAGCAAATATTAATGCTTCCCTAATTTGGAGAATTTTACGAGAGGAGAAATTGTACCCATACCATATTCAAAGGGTACAGGCTCTTATTGTGTCTGATTATGCTGGACGTCTGGTGTTTTGCCGATGGGAACTGACAAGCGTTGCGGAAAGCGTAAACTTTGTTAGTGAAGTCTCATTTACTGACGAAGCTAGTTTCACAAAAAATGACATTTTTTATTTCCACTACAATCAGGTTTGGTCAGATGAAAACCCTCATGCTATTATTGAATCGAATCATCAACGACGATTTTCAATTAACGTTTGGCTTGGTGTTTTTGGAGAACATATGATAGGACCTTCTTTTCTTCCGAACCGTTTGACTAGCCTATTGTATCTTGACTTTTTGCGTAATGCCTTGCCATTATTGTTAGAAGACGTGCCCTTTATTCATAGAAGGAATATTTCGTTGATTCACGATGGGGCTGCTCCACATTTTTCAATCATAGTCAGAAATTTCCTAAACGAAAATTACAACGGCAGGTGGATAGGACGAGGAGGTCCAGTTGTCTGGTCACCTAGATCTCCTGACCTCAATCCGCTCGACTTTTGTATTTGGGGGTATTTAAAGTCGTTAGTTCATTCACGCCCTGTGAATAATTTAAACGAATTGCGAGAACGAATAGAACATGCCTGCCAGCCTATTCGTATGAATCCGGGAATCTCTGAGGGAATGCGGCGTTCATTTTTACGGAGATGCGAAGGGTATGTACAAATGGAAGAATGACATGTAGAACCTCTACTTTAATTATTTGTAATTAAAATGTTTTATTTGCACGGCAATTTGTTTTAATGGGTGGGGAACTTATTGAAATAACAAGCAATATTTTGTTTCTTAAAAACCTCCATATCTCGAAAACGGTTGATTTTCGAACCCATGTTTATTACGACTTTTTTGTTTGTATTGATAAAATCTGTAAGTGGGTAAAATATCCGAACGTATTTTTTAAACATCATGTATGTAAATTAATTTTTATTTTGTCGTGTGTAAACTTGACTATTCTTAAGTTTAAATTTTTGGAATATGGGATGATAAACTAATTTGAAACAGTTATTCCGAATACTGGTATTTTAATAAGGTTTTCACTGTGCAGTGACAAGTTTTCCAATAAATTAACATATGATTCCACTAAGAAAAGCACAACTACTTCTATAATCTTCTAAAATTAAAGAACACTTTTAAAAGAAAGAAGAAGAAAAGTATGTCCTTTCCAAAGCAAAAGGAAAAGTTGGAGAGTAAACCGAAACAAAACCAGTATTCATGAGGGTTTCTTGTTTGGCACGTAGCTATTTCGTATATACTTTATAATGGATCCCTTCACCGCTAATTTGCGCCCGGAAGTGGTCCTTGAACAGCGAAGCTGAACAATCGTGTTCGAACATCAGGTACAAGTTCTAATAAGCGGGTCCGCCAGCGCGAGTGACGCCTTGCGGCGGGGCTGGAAGTGTGGAAATTACCTCATTTATTAGGTAAGGGTACGCGACCCCTGGCGCTGACACCTCTCCTTTGCACCTGCTGCCGAGTGTTATTGAGTTTCCGACAGAAAAGATCAGATCCGTAATGCAAAACTACTTCACGTAGCCCGTTGAATGTGTTGACAGGAAGCGGACGTATAATTTGTCGAATTCTGTGCGAGTTATCCAGGTTATTTTCCGCAACGCATCAACTTTTCCTACCTGGTGGGCGTGGGGTAAGTTCGCACTCGATCTACTTTCCAACTGCGATGAATGGGTTAGCCTTACTGAAAGTTGGTCGAATATAGATTTAAGAAACTTTTTCAGATACTAACCGACTAACATCTTATGCAAGTATATTACAGGCTTAACAATAGACGAATACTAACCGTTCATGATTAATAGCCTCTCAATTTTGTAGTTTATACCATAGACTACCAATAGTAGTGAAAAGCAAGAAAAAAGTCTTCTATGCATATTAGCTGCAATTTTTTAACTGATACGACTAAGCTTTCCATGGCTAACGTCAACAGGCAGGTGTTTCCTCGTTAAACCCCATTACTTAGTACTTTCTTATTAATGATGTATATACTACAGCAAGGACCTCTAGGTTTCTGATTTAATCCCCATTCTTTGTTATTCTCTTATCGATGATCAATCTAACTACCTTATCAAAGACATCTAAGTTTCCGGTTTTAACCCCATTATGTGTTACTCTTTTATCTACGATTCATCTAGGGTAGCAAAGAGTCGTTTCTAGGCTATGATGCCGGTACTAGTCAAAAATAATATAAGGCGACAATATCCTATTTTTTGTAACTACTGAAATATGTATATACCTCTATGCATTTTCAAATTTATTTCTGCAAAATTGGGTAACAACATATTTAGGCGCCAAGTTGCACAAGTATCATCGGGTTTTCTCCTCTTCAATAATTCATCCTGCCTCTGTATAAATAAACACGGGGGACCTACAGTTTAACGTCGAATCCGAACGACAGAAATTCCAGAGAAGGTTTTTAGCATTAAGATCCCACGGTTGCAAGCCGAATTGGGAAATTATGTGTGGTGGGTTGCAGATCAGATTTTTATAAATCTGCATAGTACGGCTTAGGTTTCGAACCCAAGCCAGAATCGACGCGCTGAGGAGAAACACGTGGCAGAGAAGAGGCCGGTACCCAGCAGTGGGACGGAAAGGCTGTTGATGATGATGTATAAATAAGTTTATCGTTGGGAATTGAACAATTGTAGATTGCGAATAGTTACAGTACCATAAGTCTGATGATACCTATATAAACAGTGAAAGAAATGTTGGAGAGAGAATACCGATGGTTCATTTCATTTCCAATGTTGTAATATACTTTAAAATCGCAAATAAGTTGTAGAACGAGACAAAACTTTTAGCAGTTGCTCTCTCATTTAATTGCATTCAACAATGACTTGAAGATTTAAGAATTTACAAAGTTAGAAGTTTCTGATTGAGGTCTTGTTTATCCATAATCCAGGCCACACAAACAAGTTTACTACACGTAGAAAACTTAAAAAACAAAGCGTTTATTTAACGAAAGAGTGTCGGTTGATCACGTCAAACTTTCTTCGTACCT
The DNA here is from genome assembly GCA_014611495.1 of Limonius californicus. Lineage (NCBI taxonomy): Eukaryota > Metazoa > Arthropoda > Insecta > Coleoptera > Elateridae > Limonius > Limonius californicus. The sequence continues at coordinate 6,922 of JABXWE010045283.1, forward strand.
TTATATTATTCCAAGGCGAATCCTTCAAAATACTTACACCAAAAAAAATTTGTTGTAAAGTATCAATCTAAACGCGCGAGAAATGTTAAAGTGGACCATACGTGTTTTGAAACGACAGAAAAAGATTAACAAATTACTTTTAAACGGCTTCTTCTAAATTTAAATCTGTTAAAATCGCTTAAGTTAAACACTACACAAATGCTGTTGGTGAAACTAAAATAAAAGCGAGAAACTTACCGTAACGGCGTTGAAAACGTTTAAAAAAGTTAGCAATGAATTTAGTATTAATATTAATTACCCGGAATTTTTGTGGTGCTGAAAAATGTTGAAACATTTAGATAAACGTTGACTAACTGTATAAAACGTATTCATATTTTACCTGTAACGTTTACAGCGTAATTGAAGTTTACAACGACATTTATAACGTTCTATAAACGTATCTTTGTTTTCTTTTATTCGCTTCCTATTAAACCATTTAATCCTTTATATGTTGCTCCGGGTAAATAATAAAGTTAACCACTTCCGGGCTTCAGGTTTTTGCAGTTTAGTTATATACTTTAGGTTAGATGCCAGAAAATAAACAAGATCTAGATGTTTTTTAAAATGAAACATAGGAAAATAACGCGAACGACTAAGAAATAATAATAGTGGATCGTGTAATATAAATAATGAAACTTAACTGTACCACGTATAGGGTATTTCCAAATTTACAAGCTTTTCTACAAGTTTTTTAAAGTATACATGTTAGTTTTCAATTTTGTTATTCTTTGTCCCACCTGTTAATTACTTATGTGTTTCTTCATGCATTTATTATTTCTCCTCCTCCTCTGTTATTGCAGCACCGCATTTTTATATGATGATATGAGGAATCTTATTGAAAATTATAAATTGATATATTTACATTTGTTTCGGGATTTAACTGGGGAAGTTTTAAATATTGGTTATAATGGATTTGAATCATTTTTTAAACATCAATTAAAAATTGAATATCATTTATAAAGTGAGTTTTAACGAATAAATGCTATGCGGCTTAGCGTTATGCGGGGTCTTAATTTTTTTAAATTCTTTGTCCCACGTATAAGTTACTTGTCTTACCCTATATTTTTATATGAATTTATTGAAACTGAAATATTGAAAACAAGTATCAAGATTTGTTTAAAATTATCAATGAACACATGTAAATTTGTTCATTATTTGAATTACGTGTCCCATTTAGAAATTCTTTAAGCATTTCTTGTCTTGTTATTTTTATTGAAAGTTAAAAATTCAACTTTGAAGAATATATTTCAAGGGTTCTTTAAATGTTTGTATTTAAATTAATTCATTAGTTGTATTTCTTTTGCCATTTTAAATTACATGTGCATTTCCTGTCGCAGTCGTTATTTCTGCATATTGTGAACACGTGTTTGTATGAGTCTATTTAACCTTAGGAACTTAAGTTTGAATTTGAGTTTAGCATGCTGTAAAAAGTTGATTTAAATTTGAGAGTTGTAGTGATTCAGGATTTGTAGATTAAGCAAATTTCCATGACAATCGCAAGAGTACGGTCCTGGAATCAAAGGGTTCGTCCTGTCAGTGCGACATGTTGCGGAACGTGAAGCGAGTCCTGTTCAGCGGTCACCGTGATGGGCCGACACGTGCTGCTTGCTACATGTTAGGTCTCAAATCTAAATGTCTTTGCAGCATTAATGATGGCCCCGAATTGCGCCAACCGAGAGCTAATCCTCGGAGCTCGGCTGGGAAATTCGAGAATCCACCTAACAAGCGCTTCCACCTGTCAGCGCGGAATAGGCTTCGCGAAACAATGTTACAAAATTTCTGGCAATATCAAACTGGAAGACACGATCTATATCCTATCGCCAATACAAATCTAATCTTACTTCAAACGAGTATTTGTCGCGAAATCGGGCTCGTGTCGCGCAACCCGATTGGGAAAACTCGAGCCTTCGGATCCTGAAACTCATCACACACCTACGACGGTAATCGCAATTTGAACGTCAATAATTCTTTTGTTCTTTGACTTTTCCGTTAGTATTTGCTCTGATTTATTGGAACTGCTCTTTAATGATATTTTCAAAGTATCTTATTACGTTGAAGTCAGCGACGACAACGTAAATAATTATCCATTAAGAGCAAATAAAATTGAGATAAACTAAACTCACATTGTCACCGTTGATAATGTTGTCTTAGGCGCCTTCACATTGTTATTGAATAGTGTTAGGTTCAGTTGTTTATCAATCGGTGTTAAATTGTTTACTACAAGTTCTGTTCCTGTTTGAATTAGTAAGGTGTGTTTAAATTTTTCTCGTGCTAAAATAGCTATAACCTCCTAACCAAATATGTTTTTAACAAAAAAATAACTACCACTGTTTTACCAATACAAGAAGAACAGAGTGTGGGTCCAAAGTTTGCTAAATTTATCTAATAGGTAATTTCTTGGCGCCACACGTTTTTATTCGACGCCATATTGAAACACTAGAGTCTAATAGAGATTTATGTCGGTGATTTCTCGGTTATTATTCAATAAATTACCGCCAGTTATAATGAACAGGCCCCTTAATTAGCGCAGAAGCTGATATAGCTCCGGACACTGCCCAGTTATGGCCACTTGATTAGTTTAATTTGTATCCGAGAATCTCGTCTGGTGTAACAGTGTTATTACCAAACGTACCTAACCCCGATGTTCCTTGCAATCGATATTCAAATTCCTGACCGCTTTGATTGTTAATTATAATTCGGCCATGTTTTAGGAAGATCATTTTTATAGTGATTTTAGACGGGGATCTTGTACTTTGTTGGTCAAAATACGATAATAATGTCAATATTTTTTATATCTTTTCATTTTCTATAAGTACAATAAAACCTAGCAAAGTATCGTATTCACAGTGCCAATACGCACCGCAAAGGCAGCTGTTTCTAACTTTTTCAATAATGGAACACGCTAGTAAGTAAAATCATCGTCATTGGTGGAAATTTGTCGAAGGGTTAGCCACAGGCATTATAATTTGTACGCCATACCTTACCGTACTTTCCCCAGATTTCCTTTGTGCAGCGCATATTTCTTTCCCCTGACTTCACCCGAATTTACCCAACTTTCACAGACCTCCATTCTCGTGGAGATAAAATTTCTTCAACTTTCTTAAAACCCCAATTTCTTCAGAACTTTCGGAACTTCTTTTTATTTTCCACAGGTTCACCAAAACCTCTTCAATTTGTACCTCTAACTGTTTTATTTTACGCAGCACTGAATTCCCCGGAACTTACCAACCGTTAAACGCCTTCTATAGATATCATTTGCCGGAATAATTGTCCATTCTTTCTTAGTTACTTAAAACTGCCTTCATTTTTTTCAGAACTTTCGCAACTTCCTTGTGTTTTCCGTGGTTCACCGAAACCTCTTCAGCTTAGCCAGAAAACATCTATAACTTTTTTATTTTATGTAGCACTAACTTCCCCGGAACTTACCAACCTTTAAACTCCTTCTATAGATATAATTCGTTGGAATAATTTTCCATTATTCCTTACTTACTTAAAACTGCCCTCATTGTTTTCAGAACTTTCTCAACTTCCGTGTATTTTCCGAGGTTCACCAAAACCTCTTCGACTTACCCAGAACATACCTCTAACTTTTTTTTTACGCAGCACTGACTTCCCCGGAACTTACCAACCTTTAAACTCCTTCTATAGATATAATTCGTCGGAATAATTTTCCATTATTCCTTACTTACTTAAAACTGCCCTCATTTGTTTCAGAACTTTCTCAACTTCCGTGTATTTTCCGAGGTTCACCAAAACCTATTCGACTTACTTAGAAAACACCTCTAACTTTTCTATTTCACGCAACATTGACTTTCCCGGAACTTCTATAGGTATACTTCTCGAAACATTTTTCCATTTTTTTACTCAACTTACGTGTGTTTTCCGAGGTTCACCAAAACCTCTTTAATTTATCCAGAACATACCTCCAACTGTTTTATTTTACGCAGCACTGACTTCCCTGGAACTTAACAACCTTTAAACTCCTTCTATAGATATAATTCGTCGGAATAGTTTTCCATTATTCCTTACTTACTTAAAACTGCCCTCATTTGTTTCAGAACTTTCTCAACTTCCGGGTATTTTCGGAGGTTCACCAAAACCTCTTCGACTTACTTAGAAAACACCTCTAACTTTTCTATTTCACGCAGCACTGACTTCCCCGGAACTTACCAACTTTTAAACGCCTTTTATAGGTATACTTCGTCGGAACAATTTTCCATAATTTCTTACTGACTTAAAATTGCCCTCATGTTTTTCTGAACTTTCTCAACTACCGTGTGTTTCTAAGGTTCACCGAAACCTCTTCAATTTATCCATAACATACCTATAACATTTTTTATTTAAACAGCATTGACTTCCTCGGAACTTACCAACTTTTAAACGGCTTCTATAGGTATACTTTGTCGGAGCTTTTTTCCATAATTTTTTACTTACTTAAAAATGCCCTCATTTTTGTCAGAGCTTTCTCAACTTCCTTATGTTTCCGAGGTTCACCAAAACCTCTGCAACTTACCCAGAAAATACCTTTAACTATTTTATTTTACACAGCACTGATTTCCCCGGAACTTACCAACATTTAACCGCCTTCTATAGTTATACTTTTGGTCGGAACCTTTTTCCATAATTTTTTTACTTACTTAAAACTGCCCTAATTTTTTTCAGAACTGTCTCAACTTCCGTGTGTTTTCCGAGGTTCACTAAAACCTCTTGAATTTATCCAGAACGTACCTCTAACTTTCTTATTTTCCGTAGTATGTACTGAGTTCTCCCGAACGTATCAACTTTTAAATGCCTTCCCCTATACTTTTATGGACAACTTTCCATATTTTATTCAACTTTCTCAAAATTTCTTATTTTAACTTGTTTGACTTTTTGAAACACATCTTACTTTACGCACTTCTGTCTTCTTCAGTAATTTACACAACTGGCAATTTTCTTTGTCTTACTGGTGAATTGTCCTTACCTTTGTAGGATATTCTCACAACTTATTTATTTCTGAATTTCATTGGTTCCTCCAACTCATAACTTCTTCAAGTTCCTGAGAATAATTTTTCAGGCTCTCCAGTACTCTTTCAACTGTAAGAAACTTTATCAATGTTCTCTGAGCTAAACCTATTTCATTCAAAATTCTTCGACTATCCCAGAAGATCTTATGAAGTTTGATACCTTCCAAAGGGCTACATTTTGGGTTCTCAAGAAGGTACGGAACTGGCACGTATCTTTTCCTATGAGTTTCCAATGGTATCTTAACACTATCATCGCGAGTTCCGTCTGACTAACACATTTTTTTCCAGAATTATCCAGTTTTTATAACTTCCCTGCTGTTTAGCACTTTTTAATTTTTAAACTTTCTCATAAAACACAATTCTCATAATGTCTTCAAAATCTCGAAGACATTCGCATAAGATCCCTTAGATCTATATCGATTTCTTTAATCCCTTCAACTTCTGCATAGGTTTCACTGTCACCGCTGATTTTAGCAATTTATAATTTATCAACATCTTCAACTTTAACAATTTTTCAATATTTTTCTGCTTCTCCAGAACATTCAATTTTTCAAAGACACACCTCCACCTTATACAGGACTACTTATCCAGAACTTATGTCAAATGTAAATTTCCAGATGACATTGCGTTATATTCTTACAACATTATCACAATTTTCTTAGAATTTCTCTAACTTGTGTAACTTCCCTATAGTATGCCAATCCATATAACTTTCTCAACACCTTCAGAATACTCATAACATCAGCAGAGCTTCTTCAAGCCTGGTAAACTGTTCTTTTGCTTTCTCGACATCTGAAGCTGCTTTTAATTGCTTTCCTCAGAACCGCTCTAACTGCACTCCATCTTAAAACTTCCTGGTCTTCGTGAATCCTTCTATAATTTTCTCATTGCTTTCCTACTTTCTTGGAATATCTTTTTAATTTCCAACTTTGTATTTCTCATTAACGTCTACACCTTGTGAAGACTATCTTTGTACTTTTTTTGAACTTACTCACCTTTTACATGGTTCTTCCCCGTGACTTTCCATTGTTTTCCTAGGACATTTTTAAAACACTTCTGATTACTCAGCAGCGGCTTATATCTCTTCCAAAAACCTTAGAGCTACATTAATTCTTCTAGGCTTTCCTTTGACCTTTCCTGCTGATTTTCGTAGAATCACCTAAATTTGTAAACCTTCAGATCATACCCAATTTTCATATGATGATTTTGACTTCGCTATCTTCCTATACCTTTTCTAGGTTCTCAAAAGCTTTACGTAGTGCTTCCTTAGGTTAAGTTTAACTTTCAGTGAGCATAATATTGCACACATTACTCGAATTGGTAACTGGCAGAAGTTAATAATAGGATGGGTTATTGTTTAGATACTGTCTAACTAAAATCGATATCTTGTTGCCCGAGGATATATTTTACTAGATGATAGTCAGCATGAATGGCATCAATATTTGATAGGGAATCTCCAACGTACAGTTTCTAGGTAGGCTAGTCATTTGATACTTGTCAAGTTCATATACGCTTACTTTCCTGGGCGTAGTCTTCTTGGCTAATTGTGTAAAACATATTTATAAATATTATTAGTTATTATTATGTATTTTATCTTCTCGAAAATTGAAAGTATGTAATAAACCATTACAAAAAGTCATCGACAGTACGGCCACTTCTATACTACAAAACCTTTGCCAACAAGTACACTTCGGGCAATTTATTTACTCCCACAAATTATGATCTGGAAAATTAAATGGCCTTACAGGTGGTCATAGTTGTACTAGTACAGTTTCAATTACCCGTGTTACTAGTGAAATTCTTGATTAACTCCGCTGTATTTTAACCGTAAAATACGGTTAATGGGCGACATAATTTTGCGTATTTCCAGATCTCACCAGCGCTGATCCCGAATTACCAAATCCGTCTCATTTAAATTTCTGATAACAGAAAGGTTAAATTACACAATTATTACAAGAATCTTTTTACGATAATTGGAAATTATATTTAGAAGCTGCAGCTACAGTAATTTCAAACTTAGAGATGAAGCAACCTGAATTATGGTGATGCAGGAAAAAAGTGACCGAACCGTTCCTGCATCTCCCAGTGCATAAACTTCAGCGAGCGGCTGCTTCCGGTCTGAAAATACCTCCGCATTAGATCCGGGTGCGGGATCTGTCAGGTTAGGTGAAAGGATATAAATATAGGTGAGGCATGTGTGTGTTGATTACTTTTACACGTGGGTGCGTGACGTTAAATTGCGACGGTTTTCCCTTCGAAAACAAATCCGTCATTGAGTTTTGGAGTCGCAGAATCACGTACGTAAAATTAGGTGAAAAAATTATAATTTATTTTATATTCCGCTCGCGTTTAACTACACACATAAACATAATAAAGGAACCCCTGCAGTTTGACAACACGATACCCAACGTGATGTTAAACATGTTCCAAAATAACCATCGCAAAACAAACACGGCTCCTGCTATAACTTGGCAAAGTAGGACGCAATGCAACGGTTTCTGGAATGCGTATTTTACGTTTGAGTTAAATAAATTTGTTTTAATCACCTTTGTTTTAATTTTTCGGTCACGCTTTCGATTATTTCAAACGTACACATAAAACTTTACACATAGATATTAGAGAATGATGAATTATGACAACTTGGCAGCGCTCCAGTATACAACACTGTACTGTGCAAATTTTTCGACTATTTTTACGTGACCGTCATTTACATTGCTAATTTCAACTGCAAAGGTGCTGTGCATACTTTCATGGTTAATTATTTCGTAAAAAAATAATACGTTCGCGTTTGCGTCATTTTCCTGCAGCCGATTTTAGTTCCAACTTTTCAATGAGTTAAACATGGGGATCTCGTAAACGTAAAAATTAAAAATTCAGTTCAGTTAGAAGAATTGTTTATCATATCAAGGCTACAGGAACCTACATTGGAACTGTTGAAATTCTACTTAGTTTTCAGTATAAACTTAAAAAACAGTTTTCCTTTTATCTGGATAACACTATTAAGGTACATTTAAGGCAGATCTTACACCCCTTATTACGTTTTCAAGATATTAACGTCAATGTGGTTTTTTTTTCATGTGCAACAGTGTCTGTAGCAAGAAGGAGCTCATTTGCCGTGGTTTGTGATGGGATTATTTTTACAAATAATAGAAATGTAGAAGAAAAACCATTTTAACATAGTAGGCCGTTCAATTTCTATTAATAGTAGGGTACAAATTATCAAATAAAATAAACTTCTTCTTCTTCTTCTAGAATCCGTATACCGTTAGTGTATCGGATTATTGTCTTGCTATTTATTGATCCAATTTCTCCATCCTTTCCGGTCCATCGCCAGTGCTTTTATGTCTTCTCCCGTCCTTCTTCTTTGTCTGCCTAAATCCTCTATTCTTTGTAGCCAGTTTTTTCTGAGTCTTCCTGTTCTTCTTTTCCCCATTCTGCTTGCCTCCATTATCCATACCGTACCAGTTTAGTTGTTTTCTCTCCATCTTCTTTGTAACTGCTTCTTACTGGACTGTTTGTCTTATATGTTCATTCCTCTCTCTGTCCATCTTAGTTTTCCCTGTAATTTTTCGAAAGTATTTCATTTCTGCTGCAATGATTATTCCTTCATGTTTGTCTTGCATTGCGCGTGACTCGCTTACGTATGTCAACGTTGGTACTACTATTGCATGGTAGACCCTTAATTTCGTTTCCATGTCTATCTCTACATCTACATCTAGGTCTATCTTCCCATCTTCCGATATTCCGCTTCCAAGGTATTCGTATGCTGTCACTTTTTCCAAGTTAATCCCTTTAATACCAATTTCTTTTATTTGCTCTTCCGATTTATTATTAATTATTATTGGTTTATACACTATTCACGATTGATTTGCCATCCAGTAGGCTGTGTTTTTTTTTTCTTAAGTTGCCTTTCTTAAATATTATTTGATTGATTTCTAGCAATGTCAAAATGAAATTGCCCTGTTGCCAGCTCTAGAGTCCCCTACTTTTCTAAAATAATCTAGTAAGTTTAGAATTAATAAAACAGATAATATATCATACCTTCTTAATTGTCAGAATGGTGAAAGTCAGTTACTAAACTGCAAATAGTGAAAGCTTTCAGCCATTATAAAAGAGATAGGCCAGATTTCATACGATTTACGATTATAAATCGATTAATTGATATATTTGGGGTAAGCATGTATTATTTCTTAAATATGCAATTGCAAATTACTTATAATTTTAGGTGTCTGAGCGTTCTATAAGGGACATTTGATCACAAGACAGGACGTTTTGAAATCTTCCATTTGTAGTATAGGCGCTAAGACGGACGTTTTCTTAAATTACACGTTCAGAAAAGATTTGCAACGACAAATTTGGCAGTATCATCAGAAGAATGAACATTTTACTCTCGACAAACTCTTGGATGACTCGCGAAAATTATGAATACAAGGGGGGCAGGACTACTTTATTCAAAGTTATTAAATCAATGGGTTATAAACACAAAATGGAGAATGGACGCAAAATTTTATGTGAACAAAAACACGTCGTTGCATCCAAAATTCAATTTTTGAGACAATTTCTCCAGTATCAAAATGTGACATTCGTATACCTACGCGAAACGTGGATCTACCAAAATGGATCCGCGAGTCGTCAATGGGTACATGAGCGGCATAGATGTTAGTTCTTCTTAATTTGCT
>JABXWE010045284.1:0-10566 GCA_014611495.1 Limonius californicus
TCTAAGCATATATGTGTTGAAAAGAAAGCTATGTTTTTGTACAACATATGCTTTACATACCCCCTGACCTCGCATATGAGAAGAGTATGTATTGGAAACTTCGCAACCCTAATTGTGGAAAATACATTAGTTAGAATGTTAAATCATTAAATAGTATATATGTCAAATTTTTGTATTGGCGTTATCGTCTTTGAGTCGTTTTTCATCGTTAGCAGTACGAAACTTTATTGTTTAGCCATAGTAAGTGTTAAGTGTCAGATTTTAGATATGATATCCACTAGGAATTATCCTATAATGTCACTGCGTTCATTTCTGTTTCGAACAGTTAATTAAACTAACCTTAAAAAGCTGAAATTGGAAAAATTAGTAATCTGATTAGGTTGCAGTCTATAAATCAAGGAAAATTTAGTTGTGCCAATTAAACATACCTGCTTGCCGATAGCACAAAATAAGCAATATTTTTTCTTTTTTGGCAGTCGTTTGCAAAAGAGATGAGAAACGTAGCAAAATAATTTTCCAAACTTCATAAATCATTAAAAAACTTTAATATTACCTTATAATATTGGATAGTGTGCGTATTCATTCGCATTTCCTTGACAGCACACAACGGTTTCTACGCGTCAAATTTTTCCTTTGCAAACTGACAACATTATTGCCCAGCGACTCGAAAGGTTTTGATATGTGGAAGATTTATGCACCAGTTAACAGGTAAATTCGATCAAAGAAATTTGATTCAATATTCCAGTGCTGCGGAGTGTCCAAACAGCTCGCTCCTCCTCCGTATCTCTAATAATAGCTGTTTCAAAACTAACACGGTCCCCTTTAAAAGGGAATTCTAAATATCAGTTATTGCTTTTAAGTTACCGTTTCCCAAATTTAATAAAACGTTAGAGAGAATTTCGGCAACATCACGCTTCGTGCGTGCATTCAAACACTTTGCTTTGATCAAATGAGACGCCCACTTGGACTTCCATGTCCATTCGGGTGCGAACAATAATATCGTTACAAAACGCAGATCCCTGAACTTCCTTATGTATATTCTAGCAGGCAGGAACATAGAGAGGAGATGTTGTTCCTATTTGACGCGATAACATTTGCTATTGTACTGACGGGGCTGTGTTCTGGTCTTTGGGGTAGTTCCACTGTTCTAGTTTCCCTCCTATGCAAATTTTTTTGTGGCAAATCTGTTTTGTCCATTTCGCAAATGATAGTCGACTTGCCAATGATCAGATAAACTACATGCGCTTTCGAACCGCTTTGAATGAGTTAATGTGCGTGTGAGATTTGAACTATGGGAAGTTACGTACAATAAGAATATTTACGTTTGAAGAATTTGAAACACATAAGTTGCAGAAGTTGTAGAAGATTTTGGTCGAAGAAAAAAATATTATAAACAACTGTATATTTTAGTAAAATTATGGCATTTATTGATTATTATCGTTCACATTATCGAATAACTGGGTCCGGTATAAATAACTGGCAGTTTTTAAACTACAGTTTAACTAACCAGTATGCAATAACAATAACAAAATACAAGGTGTTTGCACTACTACTAGCCAGATAGATAACCTCATAAAGTAAGTGTTTTGCTTATACATTCGTCAAATAAAGAATTCAAGTGAGGATTAAATATTTATATTATTTTTATTTAAGTAACTGCCATTAAATGTTGCAATTATTTATTTATTTAATTATTATTATTATATCGTTGCAGTATATAAATATAAAAATATTAGTAATTTACAAAGCAATACTACTGCGACTGTGAACGCCTTTTGTCGCAAGCGAGTATCTCAACATATTAATATACAAATTACAAGATAATAATTTAATTATTACCAAGGAATTAATTTATTGCTAGGTGATTAATAATATCGTTATTTTATTCAGTATTCTACAGGGTGGTTCACAAGAGAGTACGGGCCTACCATTCCAAAAATTCCTAAAATTGTATATTCAACAAAGACAAAAGAAATACAATCCAACTCGTTTGCTTAGACTGCAAATATTTGCTCGTTATATTAGGCACGCGCAAAATGTAGGAAACAAACACACAAGATCTATTTACAGTATTAAAACTTAAAATAACCATGTTTGTTGTCAAATAGTATTCACTATTTACTATAAAGAAAGCAAACACTTACATTCCTACTATCTGCTGAGACCACTAATATATAGTAGACCTCCTTTAAAACGAGCTCGGTTATATGAAAATCTGTATACAACGATCATGTACGAAGGAAATGTTATAATCATCGTTGTTTACGATATTATTTTTTCTGTGTACAGCGAAGGCTCGTCACAAAAATAGTGAGCTAACGTTACAATATATTTAGCAGTTTTAGCTTGTGTAACTCAGGTAATATTTGCTTCCTAGCAAACTTTACCTAAAATCAGCCGGCAAGGGTTGTAATTTAACTAGACCACATGATATTGAAATTTTTCTGTATTGATTGACATTTTCTGGAATTCAAACTACTTTGTAAATCAAATACGCAGTGACGAAAAATTAAGTTCTAATAAATGTTATTAGGCCTAATATGATGAATTTTAGTCTTAAAATACTAAATCAAAGAAAAGGAACTAAAATGCTATTTTTTAAATTTATTTTTATTTAATTAACACTATGTATGTGTGTTTATGTAAGTGTTTGCTTTTTTTTCTAGTAGATAGTGAATATTTTGAGAATATTATAATAACAAACAAGGATATTTTAAATTTTAGCACTGTAAATAAATAACTTTCCTGCATATTACGCTTGCTTGATATAACGAGTAAATATTTGCAATCCAGGGGACATCGTTATAATCAAGTTGCATTATATTTCTTTTGTAATTTTTGGGCAACCTGGATTTGTTCAAAAAGTACCTTTTGGGTGGAAGATTTTGCGAAATCGCATCTTCAACAAGTAGTAGGTTATGGGAAATTAAAAAACGACTTCGAACACAGTATTACGGGGTTCCACACTATTAATGCCACTCGATATTTGAAATCTTCGTATTTTTGTGCAAATTTACTTATCATTTGTCAAAATCATCAGTGCTACAAATGATTTAATTTTTCGTTATCTAACACGTACAGTCAATTTCAAGCATGTCTTATTCATAATATAGGCAAGAAAAATCGCGGTATCTTTTGATGTGTATGTTGGGTTGCCTATTTTTGGAATAGTTTACTCGTACTCTCCCGTAAATCGCCCTGTATGTTATTTCATAAAATAATAATATCATTCTATATCACCTTCCTAATTGTTGGAAAATTTATCACAAATAAAACTAATTAATTGGTAATATTCAAGTTACTGTAATATATGTAATAATATGTTGATGTACTCGCTTGCGATAGAAGTCGTTCATTGTCGCAGTAGTATTACTTTCTATGTGAAAGGCTGGTGGTGTGTAATTTAGTTAATATTTTTATAAAGCAACAAGACAATAAACTTATAATATATTACTATACAATTTTAATTTCGTGTACTACATAATTTACCGAATGTATAGGCATACAACCACTTTATGGGTGTTTCTTTCTGTTTCGGAATGAGAACTAAACTGTTTGACTAGTCCCAATGCTTGAACTTTTTTTTTATATTCTAGGATTGCTCTGCTACCTGACAGCCTAACTTTTTTAGATAGATTAGGCGATCACTGAAATTTAAGACGTATCTTCTGTTTATCTTAGTTTAGCCAGTTGGTCTATCGTTACCGTAATACCCATTCAAGTAACATATTAAACGGGTAACTACTTACCGACTTGGTATATTGTGGATTTTTTTAATAATAACAATAAAGGTTTGAAATTAAATTATTCTATAGCTGTAAGACGCTCTTCAAAAGTTTTTCCATAATGAAAATGTTAATAAACCCATATCACCCTGGAACTTTCCGTAACTATTTCCTGGACGATCTTCATTTAGATACAAAGTTTTTAGTTCTCCGGTCCCTTGCACCCAACATTCAACTTACTCTTTGCCTCCTCTCTTTTACAAAGGGCTTCTGTTATCTCTTCATGACTCTGTCGAAGAGTATTGGAGTAGGGAGCTTCTATAGGCTTGGAGCTCCTTTGCCTGGTAATGCATGTGCGCAATTTTTGATTTCGCGAAAAATAAACCCCTTGGAACACGACAATAATGCAAAGCTTACCGGTCCGTATTCGTTACCTGGGTGACGTCACAAAGGGTGTGTTGCCGGGATACGAATCCCTCATCCTTCACATCTGCATATCTATCCAATCGTACAGTCAAGTTACCCGGGACTCACAATTAGTTTTTAATCTGGAAGCGAGCAATAACGGACCGCCTGCTTGTAGCGTAAATGCCGCGTCGAAAGACACAATATTAAAATATAAAAAATATGGAGATTCCTTTTTAGTTATTAAATTATTGGCATTTTTGTAGCATATCTAGATACTCGTATACGCTGCTCTTTCAAGCTAAGATATTTCAATTTAATAATTTCATACGGAATTCTTACGTCGCCTACATATTAAATATAAATACTAATGACTTCCGGAAAACAAAGATATGAAAATTATATTGAAATTTTTGCTACGCTATTTTCTTTGTTTTTTTTTTTCTTCCGTAGAGATATCATAATAATTTCCTGTTTTCTATAATCATCTCTTATTCAAATTTTTAATACAACTGTTCGATCGAAACTCAAAACAAAGTTTTTTCGATAACCTCACCTTGTCAGAAAATCCATTTCCAATATCTTTGATGTTGAATTATCCAGCATATTAATTGAGTGACTGATCCTGTTCAGTCAGGTGAGCTATTCGGCTTATTTTTGTATAACCTATGACAGTCGTTTTGAAATTTATTGTATATTATTAAGATGATGAACATCACTCTAACTTTATCTTCAAACGTTTGTAGAACTTACAAGTAACGTATTAACTGTCATAAAAATGCTGTGACAAAACTATGTTAGTGGAACTAACTTTACAGAGTATTACCTTGATAACATTATTCGTAACTAAAATGTTGCACAATTAAAGGTGATTGTGTAAAGAGGAATCAAAAGTGTTCAAGCACCTCCACCATTATGCCGCTTCAACTAATTCAAACTTCGCAATCGTATGATACTCGAATATTTGAATTTTTCTAAATTAGAATGTTTCTTTCTATTGAGTCGCAAGTAAATTTTTTAATTTACATAATTTTTAATGCAATAAAAGCCATCTAAACGATGAATTAGAATTCCCTCTGATTAATTAGAATTACTTCTCTTATTGTTTATAGTAAGTACAATTGACACTATTTTGACATTAACTATATACAGGGTGATTTACAGGAGAGCACCAACCTACTATTCCAAAAGTAGACAACTCAAAATACATATTACAAGCTGCTGCGATGTCTTTTATTGACAGTATTATAAATTAGAGATGCCTGTTTGATATACTTGACAGTATACTTTATTAATAAATTGTTATACTTACTATTTTATGGTATTTGAATCATTTACACTTAGATATTTATAAGACTTTGCTGTTTTAGTTCACATCTATTTTGTTAAGAAGTGGAGTATAATAAAATACCAAGCATACAAAGCAGATGTCTCTGATTCGTAATAAAGTATTAATTGATTGATTGATCCTGTTCAGTCAGGTGATCTATTTGGCGTATTATTGTATGACCAATGATAGTCGTTTTGAAATTTTATATTACATGATATTATTAAGATGATGAACATCATTCTAACTTTATCTTCAAACGTTTGCAGAACTTTCAAGTAACTTATTGACTACCATAAAAATTCTATATCGAAACCATGTTAATGGAACTAACTTGTACAGGGTGTTACCTCGTTAACATTATTCGTAAGTAAAATGTTGTGCAATTAAAGATGATTGTGTAAAGAAGCAACAAAAGTGTTCAAGCGCCTCCACCATTATGCCGCTTCAACTAAATCAAATTTTGCAATCGTATGATACTCGAATATTTGAATTTTTTAAATTAGAATGTTTCGTTCTTTTGAGTAGCAAGTAAATTTTCCTAATTTACATAATTTATAATGCAATAGAAGCTATCTAAACGATGAATTGGGATTCGCTTTGATTAATTAGAATTGCGTCTCTTACTGTTTATAGTAGTTACAATTGATACTATTTTGATATAAGTGTATACATGCAGGAGAGCACCAACCTACCATTCCAAAAATAGGCAACTCAAAATACATATCACAAGCTACTGCGATGTCTAAACTTTCATTAAGAATATTAAGAGTTAAAGATGCCTGTTTGATTATATTGTATTGTATTGTATTTGACAGAACGAGATCTAGGACGCGGTTATCAAAGCATCTCGATGCACTTAGGCCACATTTGACCCATTGTACACCCTAATTAAGAATTTTGCCTATCTGGGGTAATTCCAACTCCAGTAGTGATTTTTAACATGTCACACATCGTAGTGGCACGGACCTACGGCTTAACTTCTTATCCGACTGAAGGCACATTTACAGATTTTTCCCCGCTAGAAAAATCTCACCAACCTCGGCCAGGTTAGGCCTCGCGTCCCTTGGACCTAAAGGCAAATGTGCTAACCACCGGGGCCGGCATGCCTGTTTGACATACTTGACAGTATACTTAAATTGCTATACTAACTATTTTATGATATTTCAATCACTTAAACTTGATATTTATAAGATAAACGACATGTTTTCATACACACCTATTTTTTTGAAAAGTGGAATATAATAAAATATCAAGCACCAAAGCAGGAGCCTCTAATTAATAACAAAGTCAAGAACAGTTTAGATATCGCAGTGCCTTGTGATATGTATTTTGAATTGCCTATTTTTCGAACGGTGGTGGGCTAGTATTTTCCCATGAATCATACGGTATGTTTTTTAACTAACGCAACTTAGCTAGTCAAAGTTTGCTTTTTCCTGATTGCATACTATCACTATTATGGAATTTGGCGTTCTGATGATAATAGAATTCAATTAGAAAACGAAGTGTTTTAATGCTTTGTGATAATAAATTTAACTTACATTGGTAGACGAAAGAAAATACGAATAACTACGTATTATTAGATTAGAAATTTAAAATGTCTTACACAATTTTTTTGTAATGGAACGCTTTTTATGATTTTTTAAATGTCGACTTCAGGTGTCTTACAAGTATATAAATGTAGTAATTCAATTATAGGAGCCTTAAACGCTAGTTAAAACATTGGTCTTTAATTTTAACAAGGGTTATTAGTAATTGAGAATAATGAATGCCCAGGAAGTTTTTTTTTCAGTTCAGTTCAGTTTACGCAATTACTTTCTCTGCTTGGGAAAGTTTGGGTGCCTGTGTATTTGTTGCTATACAATAAATAGCAATAATAAACCATTAATATCTCTTTTGAATAGTTTTTGATATACTAATATAAATATAAAGTCTACTGGCCTTCCTACTCTAATCCATCTTCCTGGAAAATGTGCGTTAAGCCAAGCTCTAATACGAAGACATTGATGTGCTGGTGCCCAATCGTGTGGATACCACATTGCACGTCTA
This sequence comes from Limonius californicus, assembly GCA_014611495.1. Taxonomy (NCBI): domain Eukaryota; kingdom Metazoa; phylum Arthropoda; class Insecta; order Coleoptera; family Elateridae; genus Limonius; species Limonius californicus. Next base: position 7,507 of record JABXWE010045284.1, read on the forward strand.
ATATTTAATGCCACATCTTCCAGTAATAAAGGTAAAAAGTTTTCTAGAAAATATTCGTAATAATATTCGCCTTCTTAAATGAGGATTTGCTGCATCCCATTCATGAAAATTATGATAATTATTGATACCATCTCGTGTGAAAGAAACTTCATCGGTCCATAAAATATCATTGCCTAGACCTTGAACTCTTTGAGGGTGGTACGGATGTGAGTACTTCTTAGTATTCTAAAAACCTGGTTTCTACATATGCCAGGACGTAATTCAATTCTTCGCACACTTAAAGACGGATCTTCTTGTAATAAATCAAGAACATCATCGTTTATGGGCCTACGGACAACTCCTTGGCCGACTGCATATCTTGCATTGAAAGTGCCATGTTCCCTCAGCTGACGATGTGAATTAAAGAAAACTGCACGCGAAGGCAGTCTTTTATTGGAATATCTTCTAGGATATTCTTGTTGTGCTGCTACAGCATTTCTACCACACAGGCCGTAAACATAATGAATATCTGTATATTTTTCATTTGAAAATAACATTGGCATTGTGAATCACTTAGGAATAAGGATACAAAGAAGAAGCCTACAACTTCAGTAACACAGTCGTAAACTGACAAGTTAAAAACAATAATTTGTTAAAAACGATGATTAAATGTTACCAAGCAAAAGACACGATAATGGCGACTGCATTTCAGAAATCCGTTGAACTAAAATTTTAGTCACATAAATTATGGAATAAACAATAACTTATTAACGGTTACGTTTAGGACACATGTTTATATGGACTTTTCGACTCTATATAAGTTCTGGAATTCATCCTTGAAATATTGCCGGTACTATTTGGGACACGTTGAATAAATGACACTTAAACGCACTGAAGTTCTAGGCTCAATAGATTCTCAATTACTTAAATTTCCAAAAAGTGCTTAGGGATTAGTGCTTAGGGATTAGTGCTCGTGATTTTAAAGCCCTTTTTCAATGATGCTTAGTAATCGCGAGCACTTTACTACTAACAGTGCTTAGCGCTTGAAAAAATTTTGAGTGCGTAGTGCTCGTGAGCACTTTTACACACTGCCCGGCATGGCTCTGTTTTAAAGCTTGAATAGCACTCTACGAAGCCTGAATACTTTCCGCCTTAATTCGCCACTAATATAATGTGAGGTTATGTGTATGCTTTAACCAGCAATTTTTTAATTGGGTTAAGATATTTAACCTTGAGAAATTCTATTGTCATAGTTAAGTGTCTCAAACGCGAATTCAGCAGTTTGGAAATATCGCCACATACCCTATTTTTAAATTTTGTACTATATAACGGGTGTTCAATAAGTCTTGAAGTCTATTCTATTTTCGAACTGTTTATAAACCAACTTCATGATGACGAACTACAAAATGGCTAATTCCAAGAAGATTCTGCTAGACCGCATGTTGCGCAAGCTATTTTTTTTTCGATGATTGACTAATTAGTACATATAGATTTCCTTCAAGATCGTATGCTTTGATTCCTTTAGACTCTTTTGTGTTTCCATATCTAAAAAATTTTATTTTTGAAACTCCAGTGCACACCATAGACTATTTATACGACAACTTTGCCAGACAATGTCACCTAATTGATAAACATATGCTGATACATGTTTTCGAAAACATTAACCGCATATGTTTAAATGTTGCAGGCCAACATTTTCAGCATCTGCTGTAGTAACTTTAATAAGAGACTGTTTCCTTCTACGTTTAATAACTCCTTATCATTTATTTTATTGATTTATCATCGCATTATCACATTTTAAACATAAATGCCAATCTTCTTGAAAAGGTGTTGTTTTGAAAGACGTTTTTTTAAGGTTAGATTGTACAAAACTAGTACAGACAGGTGACTTATAATGCTCAGGACTTAAAACTTATTCAACACACATTATATTAACTTTAGGTGAAAAACGTAAAATACAGATTTAATATTATTATTGTTGCTATCAATTTTTGTTATAAACCAATAATGTTAACAAGCTCATTATGTTCAGTTAGGAAATGTAAATATGTATTCAACTATATTTATGCCACCCTGCATTGAACGGTCTTTCCAGTTGCATTTACAAACACGTTTGGAAATGAATCTACAGGTTTACAGGTCAGATTTGTTTAACAACGAGATGATTATGCATGTAATGTGCGATCACGAGATGCAAATGATACACCATGAATACCTCCGCATCCCGTCTGACGAGATCAAGTTTGGTCCATCCCCAGCAACATCCACTGCATTCAAAATATGTTTAGCATCATCTGCACTTTGAACTTTCCATTGTTACGTATGTATGTGTAAAATTGTTTGTGGCAAGTACATGTGTACGAGAGACACGTGCCACAAATTAATCTTTGACCTTTTACATCCCTATTCATCTTCATTTAAACAGGTAAGCTTTGACAGCCTTGATTTCAGTTCTGGAAGCCACACTTCGAGCTTAAAAATGCGTAATTGGTTATGTAATGGTAATCAATCTAATGTATACATTTTAGTTAATTTCAGAAAAAACTAATTAAAATCACTACAAAGCCATTACATAAGACGGTGAAAAATATTACCACCCAAGTCTTAGAATATTATTCAGATAAACCAACTTTTCGGAATTTAAATTTCAGCCACACAAATTGTCCGTTCCTTTGTATTTTATGTAATATAGGCTTTAGCTAGTTTGATTTTAATTAGTAATTAAGTAATTCGTAATTAGCTTCCTAGCGAGGCAACGTTTAGGGGGTAAATTTAAATTATTTATAGGTAAGTAAGCGATTAACTAATTTGTTAATGTTTCTATAATGTACAGTTTTCAGAAGATTGATTTCAATTTTGAATAGCCATTCTGAACCTCCCTAAAATTGTATTTAGTTATGTACTAAGAAATCATTTAATGGACATCTCTATAAAACTATATGATAACTTTTGTTATTGAGGAAGTATTGGGAGTAAATATTAATTATTTATGAGTAAGATTTCGATTTAATAAATAATTAATATCTGTGAAACGTAAATCTTTCGGAAGATTGATTTCCATTTTAAAAGACACTCCGAACC
>JABXWE010045287.1:0-13527 GCA_014611495.1 Limonius californicus
TCGTCGCTTAGTAAAAAATTTTCCTCTGATCCTGGTTGAGGCACATATATCTTATATTTATTTGGTAACACCAAATCGTTGAGGTCTATAGGATCAGCAAGTGCAGCAGCGGTAATTTGCTTCCGTTTTCGTCTAATTATTTTTCTTAAGGCTGTAGTATTTGGAATCGACGCTAAAACTACTTGAGGCACGTCGATTATACACTGATTTATAACTTCACTTGTGCCCTCCAGTTTCTTCTGCACGACGTTTAATTTTGGTGACAACAGTTACTGCTTCTATGTTTGCTGCCAAAGGGAAGTGAGAATGGTTGATAATTTCGTTGACCACTTCTCCACCTTTTGTGTGAATTCTTCCTTTGCAGCGACCCACTTCTTCACACCGCCAAAATTGTAAACTATCATCTCTCTTACTCACTTTATCAAAAACGTACATATATCCATTATGCGAATGCTTCTCGTTTCCTCTCTTGCTGAGAAGTTGTTGGTCCAAGTTTAATCGTGTTGCACATAACCCACTAAGGCAATAATATTATGACTGTTTTGTGAACAAACATAAACTGGTGTGGCAGCAGCTCCCTATCCTATATTTATATCCACTACCAGTGAAAATTTCTTAGTAATCTAATACAAATGGCGAGACTATCCTTAGTACACCAACTGGACACGTTCTTAAACCTACACTTTTAATCCCCTACTTGGCTGGGTGGGTAGCTGCTTAATAATAGTCCGACTGGTACTAATGAAAGGATTAATATTATTTACCATGAACTCCTTTTGTAAAAAGTTGTAGTACAGCAGATAATAATGAGGGGATTCAAATTTCCCACCAACGTGGTACCTAATAACTAAAAATATTCTTAATACCCTGCAGATTGTATTTATATTTCACTGTAAATTGCTAATACGATTGAATTTCTTTAGAATTTTATGAAAAGTGTAGGTATGTGATTACAGAATAATATTTCTGGCGTAGAAACGGCCGGTGTAGAATCGGCCGGCGTAGAAACGGCGGCGATGAACTGGCGGCGAAGAATCGGCGGCGTAGAAACATTCCATTCCCTGCGTGGCCTGTGAATAGGCCAGTGATGGTTTTCAATTCCATCTTGCTGAGGGACAAAGCAAGTTTTGCTTTATTTTGGGAAACAGTGATGAACTGTTTTGCCTGACGTCGTCCTGGTATATTCTGCCAGTATGAGGACTTCTGCTGTTCCTCCCACAGTTTGGCCGCCTATTTTATGTGGCTTTTCTGTATTCCACAGCAAGGCTCAAGTCAAGTGTATGGCGTCGTTGCTCCGCGTATTGCGAGTTCGTCGACCTTTCGATTGCCTGATACGCCCTCCTGCTCTGGCACCCACCGCAAAGTAATGTGGTTTCTGTTTGCCAGTTGTTTGAGGTTGGTCAGGCACTCCCAGACTGGCTTCGACTCACAAATGGAGGCATTTAAAGCCTGTATTGTTGCTTGGCTGTCTGTGAGGATGTCAATTGTTGCACCTTTATATACCTTCTTGAGGTTTATTTTTGTGCAGAAGTTTAGGGCATAAACCTCAGCCTGGAAGATGGTAGTTATGGCACCGAGGGGTTCGGAAATGTGACAACGGGGTCATAGAACCCCGCTCTAATTCCTCCTCCTGCCATCTTCGAACCATCCGTATACCACTGAAGGGATCCTTTCTTGAAGGCAGGTCCTCTCGAGGACCACACTTCCCGGTCTGCGATGGTCACTCTAAAAGGTTGGTCGAAGTAGTATTTTATTGGCATAAAATCCGATACGGTGTAGGACGGTCGCGCTAGGTGAGTAAGACTTAGAATGCCTAAGTAGCGTGTCAGGTCTCCTCATTTGAATTTATTTGTCCTTGCAAGCGTGAGTGCATGTAACATTGCCTGCTTTTGCAATTAACCGTGTAGGGGAATTAGTCCTAACATGGTCTCTATTGCTACAGTTGGACAGGTGCTCATTGCGCCTGTTATACTCAGACAGGCGAGACCTATCTTCTCTAGCTGTAACTGAATAGTAATCTGTTTTGTTTTTGGCCACCAACAACTGCTGCGTAAGTGACCATGGGTCTTATTACAGCCACGTACACCCAATGGATCATTGCAGGTTTTAGCCCCCCCCCCCCCAGTTTCTTCCTACCAGCCTACGGCATACTAGGGATGCCAGAACTGCCTTCTTCTACAGTTGATCAATGTATGAGTTCCACGTCAACTTCTGGTCTAGTGTAACTTCTAAGTATTTGACTTCATTACTGAAGTGAACAACCGCTTCTTCTAGCATGGGAGCTTTTAGGTTCAGCTTCCTATGTCTAATAAAGGGGAAGATTACCGTTTTGATTGGGTTTATGCTTAAGCCTTGATCTCGATACCAACTCTGGATGGTATCTAGAGCTTTCTGCATGCGGTGTGACACTACCGAGTCAACTTTTCCACGGACCACTACTGCCAGGTCGTCGGCGTACCCAAGTATTTTGAAGCCGTCTTGTGTTAACACATTGAGGAGGTCGTCGACTACCACAGACCACAGGAGAGGCGACAGAACTCCACCTTGGGGGCAATCTCTGGCAGCCATAATAGTAACCGCTTTCCCTCCCAGCGTTGCTTTAATTTTTCTACTTTCAAGCATGGCTTTGATCCATTTGATAGTAGAAGGATCGAAACCCTTCTCCGTGGCAGCTCTTTCTATAGATTCGAAGGATGTGTTGTCAAAAGCACCCTCTATGTGTGCGATAGCACAGAGAGCTTTTTCTATTGCCACGTACGTCTTCTCCAGCCCATTTACTAGACTATGGAGAGCCGTTGTAGTCGATTTTGCCTTTTGGTAGGCATGTTCGTTGGGGTGAAATGGTCGGTTTGGAAGTACTTCACTTCTTAGGTACTGGTCAAGTACCTTCCCCATTCCTTTCAGAAGGAAAGAGGTGAGGCTTATATGTCTGTACGCCTTGGGCTGGGTGTTGGAACGACCACCTCCGTTGGGTATAAACACTACATTAACCTCTCTCCACTTTTAGGTATATAACCAAGCTAGCCTTATATGGCTTGCAGATATTGGGCAGCTCGTCCTCTATACATCTTTGTAGTAAGGCCGGAAAAATGCCGTCTCCGCCAGGTGATTTATACTTTATAGGATTTAAAGGCAAGGATTGCCTAGTTAACCCTATTTGTCGTTAGGATATTGTTAGCCAGACTTTTGAGCCTTGAGTGTGGACGTATTATATCCACTTCCTCGGCAGGTTCGTCCCAGCTATGCGTATGAGAGCCTGGGAAGTAGGTGCTTAGCCAATGTCATTTGTGTGGTCTTTTGCAAGGACTTTTTGTAGGCGTGCAGGCATGCCGCTGTTGGGGTATCATTTATCCCCTCGCAGAAGCAACGTCATGTTCTCCTTTTCGACCTCCTGATTTCCAGGATATATTTTGTGAGGGTCTCGCAGTATTGGTCCCATGACTCTTGACGCTTCTGCTTCTTGGCTTTGTTAAATAGCCTCCTTGTTTCAGAGTGTAAAGTTTCGAGCTCTCTGTTCCACCAGGGCACCTTATGTGTGACCCTTCGGCTTTTTATGGGAGTGTATAAGATTGTGTAGATTTGTTGAAGCTGTTTCAAGATCCTCTACTGTATCTACCTCGGTGTTAAGATCATCCAATTCAGCTCTGATATACCTCTCATAGGGGCACCAGTCTGTTGTTCGTTGAGTTAGATGTAATACTTGTTTTTGGCTAACGTTTAGCATTTGAATCCAAAAATGACTCCACATTTTCGCTATCACGTTAACTTTTTACTCCAGAGTACCCTCCCTTTTTCCCAAAAAATCATACAAAATATACATTTTATTGATATAAAGGTTATACAGTGCGAGTGTAAAGTCTGGAACTATCGAAATAAATCTTTTATTAAATGTTTTTGAAAAAAAACCTCGAACACGTCGATTTTTATCTTAAATTAGACATATTTGAGTGTAATTGTTATTTGTAGATTGTCTTTTGTTTCTGAGTTATAGCGATAGCGAAAATTTTTTTAATGGGATACCCTAATTTTTATGACGGATTTGGAAAGAGCGTGAAATTCTAAAACCAAATATACTAAAAAAGTACTTCTTAATGCAGTATGCATTAAGAAGTTTTCGAGATAATTGCTTTTAAAGTTTTAAAACAAAAAACGAATTACTATTAAGAAACTATCACAAGAGCAAATAATGACATTTCCCAACGGTCAGTTTTAAAGGTTTTAGAAAAACAACAATAGCAGCCCTATGAAGTTCAATTAGTGCAAGAGCTTAACGAAGATGATCCCGATCGAAGAATAGAGTTCTGTGAGATAATGACGGAGCGATGTAATATTGACGACGATTTTTCCAATCGCATCATTTTTTCCAATGAAGCAACCTTTCTCCTTAATGGTACAGTGACTCGTCAGAATTGTCGATACTGGACACCTGAAAATCCGTATTCGATGAACGAGACGCACACGCAGTTTCTTCAAAAAGTCAACGTTTGGGCGGGAATTATAGGGGCCAGAATTCTAGGGCCATTTAAAAAAATGGTTTTTCATCAGGATACTTGTTATTGAATAGGTCACAAATCTCTTGTTGTGTTCTAGTACGGTCGCGACATCCCCTCAATATTAAAACTTTAATTCGCTCTTTTTCTGTCAAATATCGCACCATTATTTACTGAATTAAGTACAAAACCACACAATGAAAACAGCTAAACAAACTGTGAGGAACTCAATTGTCAAATGAAGAAGTCAATTGTTACATGGCTACTTAATTTTTTTAATTAAAACTTGGAACTCTAGATTGTTATTCGATGTTTGTTTTAAAACTTTAAAAGCAATTATCTCGAAAACTTCTTAATGCAGTATCATACTTTTTTAGCATATTTGGTTTTAGAATTTCACGCTGTTTCCAAATCTGTCATAAAAAATTAGGGCATCCATTTAAAAAAAATTTCGGTATCGCTATAACTCAGAAACAAAAGACAATCTACAAATAGCAATTACACTCAAGTATGTCTAATTTAAGATAAAAATCGACATGTTCGAGGATTTTTTTCAAAAACATTTAATAAAAGATTTATTTCAATAGTTCCAGACACTCGCACTGTATATTGTTACTATATATCAAACTGAAGCGTCCGGACACCTCAATTGTCTACAAGTAGTGAAGTTCTACTTCAAAACATACACACTAAGGCAAAAATGTACGCTTATAGCTTTTCCTGGAGTTTTCAATCTGTGGACAACCTCGCTTGATGCTCCAACAATAGTCAGCAATCATATGTGTATCCCATCTACCTAGATACCGTGCCTCCATGACCTTCAAATCTTGGTGGAATCGTTCTCCTTGCTCATCACTGACTGCACCAAGATTTTTCGGGAAGTCAGCAAGATGGTTATGCAGAAAATGCACCTTGATACTCATGTTGCAACCAAGCATTTTGAAGCTCTCCAAGAGATTCTGGACAATATTAGTGTAATTCTGTGCTCGTTTATTTCCAAGAAAATCCTTGACAAGGTTTTTGAATGACAACCAAGCATTCTTTTGGGGTTCTGACATTGTCCCTATAAAATGTTCATTTTTAATGAGCTGCCGACTGTCAAATACGCCGGCCTTTATCTTTTCAAATGAAAGTGTAGGAAATGCAGAGATAAGATACTTGAAACACTTCTCTTCAGTTGGCAAAGCTTTGACGAATTGCTTCATGAGACCCAGTTTTACGTGCAGAGATGGGAATATAATGTTCATTCTGTCAACAAGTGGCTCATGTAGAATGTACGGATCACCAAGTTTGACGTCAGATCTTAGAGGTCAATTCGATTCCACCAAATGCTTCTCACGAGCTCTGATGTCCTAGAGACAAAGAAAACAGACATACTTTTTGTATCCACGTTGCTGACCAAGAAGGAGGGAGACCATTTTAAGGTCAACACAGATGATCCAATTGTGCTTATAACACTGCAACATATCAATCACTCGCTTTATGTCTCCATATTCTTCACGAAAACAGGTTGAATGACCAATTGGGACTGCACCAAATAAATTGCCATTGTGGAAGATTAAACACTTTAACCTGCACTTTGAGCTGTCGATGAAAAGTCAGTTGTGTGATAGGTTGGAATTCCCAAAACCTCCATTAGACCAAGTATGTTATAGCAATACACAAAGCCACCGTCACTTCGAAAGTACTGCAGAAATGCACTTTCTCTAATTCGAAAGTAGGGTACCTTTGCTCCTATTTCAAGCAAGTTTTTCTCGTTCAGTCGTCATGCTAGAAGTGCTGAAGCGTTTTTGAATAGTCCCAAATTTCGTGCCAAGTCATTCAACTCATCACACTGATCAAATGCTTTACGAACTGAGGTATCGTTAATTTCAAAATCTTTATCGATGCTATCACTTAGTTCTTCACTAGACCCCTGTTTTTCGAAAGAGGTTAGTTCAGTGAAAACTGGCCCTGGAATTTCAGCTGAATGAGGCACAGGGTGCATAACTGATGGTAGAGTAGGATACTCTAAGTTACATTTATTTTTCTTGTTATATCCTGTCGTTTTTACTATACGAAAATAACAGTCACTTGAATTATCTCTGGGCTCTCGCTAAACCATAGGTATACCAAATGGCAAATTATCACGTGTTGCCTTCGTCCATATCCGTAAGCCTCGACACACTGCTTGCACACCTTGTGAGGGGCCCAAAGCTTATCTTGGCCACCAAGTTTTCTTTAAAATATGCAAAATAGGCTTGCCTGACAAATACACTGATGTTTGTCCTTTGACTGGGACTAGTGAAACTACCACAGATATAACAAAACGAACCAGGATTGTTTAGGCACTTACGACGAGTTGTAGCAGAGTCAGACATGATCTGAAAGAAAGGAAATGAGTACGTGTAAACGAAACAACTTGTGTACGTATGCAAATAAAAGGATAACATTTCTTACACTCCTTATGTTGTATACAGACAAGAACTCGAACTTCACTTTGAAATACAATAAATATAAAGCGTCACACTAACTCTCACCATACTGTCTCATGTGTAACTGGATAGTCTAGACAAGTATGACCTTGTCACTGATCTCCAAGCTCATCCCCACCCTCTCCACTCGAGAGAGGTCGTATTTAATCGAGCCTAGAGTGGTCGCATTAAGGTAAGCTGTAGAGACAAAACTTTTCGTGATAAAAGAAAACTGATTGCAGTTTTGAAATCAGCCTGCCTATTTACGTCTAAAACAACTAGAAAATCGAAGTCAACAGGAATTATGTTGAAAATTGTTCCCCAGTGTTATTCACAACGCGTCAGTTTCCACTTCCAGAAGACAACAAATTACTTCAGCAACAGTTAAGCGCATTCCAACCACAAAGAAAGTTAGATTTGCTGACTAATAATGATGACAATATGTTTTCAATTTCTAGTGGGGGTTTTGCTGTTGGTATCCACAAACTAATACCAGATATTTCATAATCATAATTACCGTCGACTTTGGCGTGTAGTATATTTTTTACTCGATTTTTACGTAATTCAATACGAAGTTTTCCATTCAATACTTTGTTAGTCTCGTAGAAATCGAAACATTTTAGCTAATGGAATCATTTTTGTAACAGTTTTTCCATCTTTTGTTAACAACCCTCTCCAAGTATCCTTTATTGAATTCAGAATTATTTGTAATTTTTGAAACAATCGTTTGTATATCAACATCTAAATCTTTAAATTTTTCAATTTATTTTGCGCATCATACTTATCTTGAAATGTATCTACTGGATCTGCTGTCTGGATACCAACATAATTGTGATGCTGAACTATAGGATACATCACTTGAAAATTCACCTAAATTTACAACACCTGCCTGTTTTTTCGATTAAAACCTCTTCGCAGAATAATCTCACATGGTCAAAATCATTTATCCCATTATTTGATATAGTTGCATAATTATTTGGATTGTTTTTAATTTTAAATTTAACAAAAATATAAGCACCTGATAAATGTTTCCAGCCACTTATGTTAGTTTCAAGTGTATGCTGTTCAAGTTCTTTCACTTTGATATTACTAGTAGATTATTTTGGACAGTTGTAGATCCACCCCAACCACTTGACCTTCAAGATCAAGGCCAAGGTCATTGTGCAAGGCCAAGGTCATTGTGCAAGGTGAAGGACATTGTTGAAGGTTATTGTCCAAGGTTATTGAGCAAGGTCAAGTGGTGGGGGGTGGATCTACAACTGTCCAAAATAATCTACTATTACTTTCTCTTATTTCATTGTAAGTATAATATTTTGTTCATTGATCAATCACAGGCACTTGATCAATACGCCATAAATTGTACATAACATTTTCAATTTCCATTTTTATTTATTATAAAAAACCCTTTAAGACACGTTAGCAAGATTTTTAATAATTCCCTTCGATTTTTTAGATAATTGACTCTGGACTGGTCTTGCCAGGCATCCATCGCCTCGTAAATGCTCACTCATTACTGAATATCCAGAACAAAATTTATAAACTCTCCATTAAAGTTAATTAATTTATTTAACTGATTTGTAATGGAAATACGAATATTAAATACACTCACCCGCACAAAATTCGACCCATGCATTATTTGGATTTTATTTTTTATTTATTATTTATTTATGTTTTAATTATTAAGTTTATTTTAGTTCAAACGGTGTATAATACAAATGTAACGCAATTAAACCAAAAATGTTCAATTTCTTGAAGTAATAACAAAAATAAGGCAATTATTCTGATTATAGGATAAAACAGTAATTGCAAATTTTACATAAATATGATCATAAAGACAAAAACTCAAAACGTTAATAACGTGAATTGCCTCCTCGTGCTCGAATTATACTTTGGATTCGTCTTGGCATCCCCTCAATAAAGTATCGAATGGCATCGTGATCAATTGCATCCCATTGTTGGACTACTGCTCTTGCAAGTTGTCAGGAGCGTAAATTCGGGCTCGAACTCGCTTTCCCACCATGTCTCAAACATGTTCGATTGGGTTAAGATTGGGACTCTTGGCAGGCCAAATCATTCGGTGAATTCCAACTTCATTTAAATATCCATCCACGATTCGAGCAACGTGAGGGCGGGCATTGTCATGCATTAGCATGAAATTTTCACCAATAAATGGGGCGAAAGGTACAACATATGGTTCTAAGATGTACCTGTCTGCCTCCATATACCACAACCAATTCGATGCTGGCTTCCAAGATAATCCCACCTCACACCATGATTGAACCACCACCAAAACTAATTCTAAGCACAATATTGCATTATGCGAACTTCTTACCGGTCCGTCGCCAAACTCTTTGACGGCCATCTGGACCATCAGACAAAACGTCGATTCGTCAGTAAACAGAATATGGCACCATTCCTCAATACCCCAATTTTGGTGTTCATGGGCAAAGTTCAACCGCCGCACTCGATATTCCCTGGTCAATTGTGGGCCACTTGCGAGTCTTCTTGCACTCAAGCCATGTTCCTGTAATCTTCTTCTTATGGTTCTTTCACTAACTACTACACCACGTACCTCTTCCAACTCATTCCGTGCAGCGGTGTCCCTGTGTCTCAGGACTCTTAAGGTGAGAAAGTGGTCGTCTTGAGCAGTTGTACGCCTTTTTCTGCCTGAATCACGGCGTCTGGTGTAGCTTCTAGTTTCACGAAATCGTTCTACAGGTCTTTAAACAGTACATATTATACAACCTAGAAACCGAGCTACGCAGTGCTGCGATCGTCCATCCTGAACTAAAGCAATAGCTGAGGCAGTGTTGGTTGAATTTAAAACCATATTTAAGTTCTATGAACACTAATTGGACTGTATTAAACACGATTGCGGATAATACTGTATACAAAGTGAGAACAACAAAAGACTAGATTCGCAAAAACCCGTTTAAATGTAATCGAATATCACAATAATACTTTTTTACTCATTATTTTATATTGTTTTACTGGTGTCATAGTGAAACAAAGTAGTTTATCAGTAGTAGTACGATAACAAAGCATATTTGACAAGATGTGTTAAAAAGAAAACAAGTTGAGATAAATATTACAGATGGATCGAATTTTGTGCCGGTGAGTGTATATAATCAGTACGATTAATTGGTAAATATCTTGGATGTATTGGTTCAATATTAATGAATGATCTAAGTGAAATACTTGGAGTAAATGCATATATAACATCACTTTGTTAACCAGAAGAAACTAGAGGGCAGTGAATCAAAATTTGATCAATATCTTTGGTGATATTACCAATTTTTGTTGTATAGTTTATTCCTTCTTCATATATTTTTTTTATCAAATCCTAAAAGTTCAGTATGTTACCGTGCGAAAAATCAATTTCATAATCTTTGTCACGTATAATTAACATAAAACGATTGATTGCATAATTTACATCAAAATAAAACGAGGGTGTTTCAAAAGTCAAAAAATATTCTTGGATATAATTATTTAATTCGTTTTCATCGTACAGTCCATTTGGCAATTTTAATATTCTCCATTCCTGTTTAATACAGTGTTTCTTGATTTCATTCTGTTTATGAGCATCATCGGACAGCGTCAGATATTTTATTTCATTATTTTTATAGTCTTCAATAATATTATCCCAACTATACCAGAGGCTTGCTGTTTTTAAAGCAATTTCTCCTTTTAATCCAGATAAATTAATAGGGTTTTCAGAATCGGTATCCTCCGACCTAAATTGTATCAGAGTCATTTATTCAGTTTATAAAATGTGGCTTTGCCAGGCTTAGAGGGACGCTCATGGCCGAACAAGTTTCGAGAATATTCTTTTATGATCTAACTTCTTTATTAATTTCATTTTTAACAACTAATCAAGTATTTTCTCGCATTCATTATACACTTCAATTGAATCATTTCCAGCATTTTTTGAAGCAATTAATAGATCAAGACGTTCTACCATTTCATTAGGATCTGAAGAAAATAAAATGTCACTTCCTGTTTCATAAAAAGGAATTTTTCGTATATCTTCTAAAACACCTTTATATTTCCTTAACGGTGAATAAACATATTGTAAATTATCAATTTTTTCTTTTTCTTGTGTTCTCTTAGCATTGGTAATGTGTGCATTTAACGATTTCAATTTCGTTGATACTTCTGCTATTGTTGTATCAATTTTTGCATTTCGATTTGTTATATCTAACGATAATGAATGTGAGGGTTTATCCAATTTAAATTGTTTTTCAATAATATCAAAATTTAAATCTTTATCAGGATCTCTAAGTTTATTGGTGTTAAAGGTGATAGTGATCTAGATTCTACATTTCTGGATCTTGGTAATGATAACAAATCGCTTTCATCATGAATTAAAGGATGAGAGATCTTTAGATCTGGATTCATGGACTCATTTCTGCCTTCCTCGATTGCTAAAAGATTTTTTGGACTAAGTACTTGTGATAATGTAGTAATATTTTCAATGTTTATCAGTTATGGGTTTCTGAAGTTTTTAATTTCTTCTTTGGTTAAATGTTCTGTAAATTGATTTACACGAATTCTGTTTTTTATTATTTCACGATTTTTTAAAAAAGCATCAATTATTTCGGCTTTACTATTAGTTTTCATTTATATATAAAGGAATAAAAAAAATATCCCGGACCGGGGTTCGAAATCGGGACCTCAATACTACCATCGTCACTCGCGGCGCCTCTGGAGAAACCAACAGCGCAACAGTTACCACACGTTCTCCCGAGGCGACTGAAAAGATGCTTCTCGAGGACGTGACCAAACTCAACCTAGAGGGTCGTCCTAAAAGGAAGCCCATCTGTGGGGCTGAGAAAAAGAGGCAGAGGAAGGCGAGAAATGCTGCCTCCACATCACAAGAACCGGAGGAATCCACATCTGGAAGCTCCAGGAGAAGGTTGACTCCTGGCGAGACTCCCTAGACTCCAGGCAACCGGAGAAAAAGCTGAAGGTTCCCCATTTGAAACCTTAGAGTTATGCTCAAGCGGTGGAGAGCTCCTTAAGAGACCATCGACCGACGAGACCAAAATCTCGGAGGAGCAATCCGCTGCCTTAGACAAATTAATCTGGAAGAAGCTGGTAGCGTAGGTAGGCTTACCCTCTGAAGTGGCCATTCCAAGCTTCCACGAATCCCGACTTGTACAAGGGGCCCACATGGTCACTTATGCCAACGAGTCGTCCAAAGAGTGGCTGAAGGAGGCCGCTCCAAGTCTGAAGCCGTGAGAAGACGCAAAACTCTAACTCGTGGAACAGAGTGCCCTCCCTAAGTTGAAGAGGATGATGGTATGGATCCCAGGTGAAACCAGGGAACTCACCGAAATTTTCACCTTGCTGGAAAGGAAACCCAGGGCTCCGTACCGGGAACTGGAGACTGTATACTAAGACGGCGGAGTCCCCCAAAGGGTTCCGCTTGATTTTAGGGGTGGATGAAGAATATGCGACATTCCTTAAGGTCAAGGACTTTCCACCTTTCCTGGGAACGAAACGGGTATCCTTCGTCCCACTGGGACGCCCGCTAAAGAGAAGACGGATCCGGAGGCCGGAAAATAACTGGGTCTCATCTGGTTAATGTCAGGTATCTCTTGTATCTAGATTAACTTGCAACACTGCATCTATGCCACTGCTTTCTTGTGTCAACAGATAACAGTACATGCAGGGATCTGCCTAATACATGTCTACATGCTCATGTAAAAGGCTTGCCACCGAAAATCCTCTTGGTTGTATCTATGTTTCCAAAACACCAAATGTCACCCTCATGCCATCTTTCTGTTTCAGAGACCTGGTAGCAGCTTCCTTGAGCTTAGATAGCGACATAGGTCGGGGAGAATTAGTGATCTACTCTGCCTATCTGCCGTTTGACTCGCAAACACCACCGCCCACCAGCGAACTGGAGGAGTTGATTATATATTGTAGGAATAAGAGGAAGGACGTTCTAATTGCGTGTGATGCTAACTCGCACCATACTCTCCCAGAAAAGTAAACCAGTGACCGCATTTACGGTGCCAGGCAGAGGGCTATTCCAGTTCAGGGTCATGTCCTTTGGCCTTCAAGCTACTCCTGCAACCTTCCAGCGATTATTGGACAAGATAATCTGCACGGAGCTAGAACCAAATGCCTTTTGTTACCTGGACGACATAATAGTGGTGAGTAAAACCATCTCCACCACCTGAAGACCGCCTTCAATCGACTGAGAGCGGCAACCTGCAGCTACAACCCGAGAAGTGCGAATTCTGCAGTACTGAACTGAAATTCCTGGGACATCGAGTCAACCGCCAGGGGATCCAACCCGACCCAAAGAAGATAGAAGCGATCTTCCAGGTGAAGGTCCCCGACAATATCAAGGAGGTACGCCGCTTCCTAGGCATGGCTTATTGCTACAGGAAGTTCGTCCCCGGATTCTCCCAGCTAACCGTACCCTTGACCAAACTCCGGCGAAAAGACAAGAACTTTACATGGGGTCCGAGTCAGGAAGAAGCGTTTACCCTACTGAAGCAAGCTCTCACCACGACGGCGGTCCTGACCTGCCGCGACTTCGCCGTCTCCTTTGTATTACAGACGGATGCCAG
>JABXWE010045288.1:0-29753 GCA_014611495.1 Limonius californicus
CGCATTGTGTATATATATATATATATATATATATATATAAGAAGTAACATCATGGATTGCCTGCGAAAAGACAACACTAAGTTGTGAACTAAGAGAATGTGGAAACTGTAAAGCAAATAAAAATTATATACAATGTTCTAAACGTTTACGTCTCGATTATTTTATAGCATCGCCAAGTAAGTCGAACATATTTTTAGTTTCCATACTACCCCTAAGTATTATAAAAATACAGAAATGTAATAAAAAATCGATTATTCCTCTGATCCTAACATAATACAAACATAAGACAAAATACTCGAACCTTCGGTTTGAAGTCGGTTTCGGTTGACACGTATCATTGCTGAAGTACGGTTTAAGTAAACTCAAAAATATATAAAATATCAAACAGAGATCTATGTTCTAAATCAACCTGTATAGATATTATTATTAAAGATATGAGAACATGGGCGAAATGGTTACTTTAGTTTTTTAAAGATCCTGAATTAAATTGATAGTGGAAGTACGATGTAAACATAGTAATGAGTTGAATTTCCCATGCATGAATTTTTCAAGTGAAAATATTCCTAGTTACTGTCACGTAAACAAAATATCGATACGTTAAGGTAACCCAACACGTTTGAAAAAGGGAAGGCAAGAGTATCGAGCGAAACAATGGTTTACAATGGGAAAGTGCACTTGTGCACACAAGTAGCTGTTACTAATTGACACTTAGCTTGGAAGGTTGTTGGCAAATATTGTGTTACAGAAGAAAGCTAACAATATGTAAACGTATCCTTAACACACAAACATATTTCAGAGGAAGCCTGAAAATAAGGCCACTTTGCCTTTCTAATAGACACATTACAATATTATTATCCGCGACGCAGCTTGGTCCGGAAAATGAGTTTTTCCGTTAGTAGTCTTTCCGGTATAACATCGTGTATAATGAGCATAAACCCTCGCATTTTATGATTGTTTTGGTTTTGCAAAAGTGAGATATCTCGTAGTAATAAATGCTAATGTCCAAGACAAGCGCCAATTTCCCGCCCCATTTTCATGTAAAATATGTACATTACCAAGACGCCAAATAAGACGTCATTTTATGTCGTTTACTTGTGAACTGTATATAAATGGCACATTAACTTTAATTCATTTTTATTGGCGTATGCAGACATTTAACAGTAGTAAGGGAGGCCTGCCTTGGGGTTGAATGAAATCACTTTCCTGAATAAATTCAAAGTTTAAAAAGCCAAAATTCAAAATGATTCAGTAGACGTTTTACGTTACATTCTTCAGCGGATTAACGCATTCAGAGGTTGCAGATACAAACTCATTTTGAGGACCTCAAAGAATGACTAAAAATTTTAAATCTGAAAGCTTAAAATTAGATTAGATAAACTGAACACATAAATATTTAGGTATAATATTAAATTTAGTACATATTAATTAAATTAACTCATGCATGGAAACGCCGACTTTCGGTCTGCAATATTGATTTCGTTATTAATATGCTGTACAGCAATGTTTCAGTTTCGCTGTTTGTTAGTTATGTTACGCTAACGTTTTCAACAAAAAAACTGTGTTCTTGTCAATATTTTTACTCTTTAGTGCGAGTTAAAAATATTATGGGGTTGCACAAAAATATTTCAAGAAAGTGTCGCTTAAAAGATTCGTTTAAAATCAATTCAGTTCGCCATTATACAGGGTGTCCCATGACTAAGGTCACTACGAAAGGTGAAAAGAAGTCGAAACTAAAAAGTGGTCATTTTCTCTAACTCGACTGTTAAAAAAGTTATGGCCTGTTTTAGTTAAATACTGAAGCAGCCGAAACAATAAATGACATTAAGTGGTATTTGACTGTCTACGTTACTATGGAAATGATGTTATTTACTTGTATGCCCAACGGTAAAGCACCGTAAAGATGATTTCTCTGCTTCCGCTTATTATCAGTGTTGATAATGTTTACTTTTATAACGCGAGAGTACATCGATATCCATGTACGGTTTTTGTGATGGAAACTCAGTAGCAGCTGCTCGAGAATATGGGTTGAGATTTCTAAATCGGCGACTACCAGACCGACGAGTTTTCCAACGAGTGCACCACCACATACGTGAACACGGAACTTTCCCGAAACCGTCTACTGAGCGTCCAATACAGTAAGTACTAGACAATAAGGACAACATACTGCCAAAAATTAATAATACTCCCAGTACCACTGTTTATCGTGTACCTGCACAAGTTAATGTACCACGAATGCGAGTTTGGAAGACATCAAAACGTCATGGTTTCTATCCATTCCGTATTCAGCCTGTCAAGGCCTGGTACCTACGGATTTCGCTAGTCGTATGGAATTTTGCCGCTGGATTATTCAGAATCGAAACCTACGTAATAGAATTTACGAGGAATGGATTAATGAACAGAAAGAACAGCCACTCTTGGGATTTTGATTTGGAGAATCCACATCAAATCACAGTGTCAAATTATCAACATAGGTTTTCAGTGAATATCTGGTGTGGAATTATTGATAACATGCTCATTGGTCCATTCGTTTTTGAGAACCATTTAACCGCCGATAGATATTTAAATATTCTATATCATTTTGGAGGATTGCTAGATGATGTCCCTCTGACGATCAGACATGTATGTGGTACCAGCACGATAGTGTCCCGGTGCACTTTGCGTTACGTGTAAGACAATTTTTGAATCAACTTATTGAAGGACGTGTAATTAGTAGAGGAGAACAGCACCCCTGGCCCCCAAGATCTGTTGGTTTAACTTGTTTAGATTAATATTTGTGGATATGTGGAGATATATATATATATATATATGGTATACCAAACACCACCAGAGACTGTTGCAGATCTTAGGAGACGCATTTTTGAGGCAGCAGAACTAATTCGGAATAACAATGATATGTTACATAGGGCAACCAGATATCTCTTAAAAAGTGCCAGAGTGTGTCTCGAGAGCAACGGGGGCCATTTGAACAATCTTCATAGTTAATTTGAACAGAAGTAAATATTGGCTTTTAACACTATGTGTTTTGAAAAAATATTCTTTATTAGAATTTTTAACTATATTTGGTCTAACGATTACGAACACGAAGTAGTGACCTCACGTCGTGGGACACCCTGTATGAATAGTAAAAATTTAACACATCATAATCTGCAGTAAACGATTGTAAAAATAGAAACCACAGTCGAGGATGAAAAGATATGGAAAAAATGTTGGACGAAAAATCCTAAATGCTATCAAATTTTAAAACTGCAGTTCCTGCTTAGTAATTACTATATTTTTTATTGATGTATTTATTTTAAAGGATATCTCTTTCATTTGAATTGGATAATCAGTATACTAAACATTAAATTGCCGAAATTCGATTCAGAATAGAGGACAGCTCGGCTACAACCAAATTCCTGATATAATGTAATATAACTGGGATTTGTATGATTTACTGTATTGTATTTACCGTTAACAAAGATCGCTGGTACTGGATACAACGAATATTTTTAGCATTTCTAACTTGTCCTACTCAGAAAATATTTACCTTTAAGCAAGCTTCATCTAAAAGAAATCTGTTAAAGACTATAATTCAAAGAAGGACGCGTTTCTATAATTTTTCTGGGTTAGATGTCTCAATGTGTATAACATTTATCTGTTTATTACCAAATTACAAAAAGTTTCACCAATAATTTTTATACAATCCTTCCTTTATAATTATGACATTAGTAGGTAGAAAGTACTATTGCACACTTTTTTAAATCAAAGCAAATGTATATCCATGTATACATTTTCCTTCTTTAGTAGATGAAAGATATTTTAATATTTCGTTATATTGAAAAAGTATTTTACTCATAAAAAACCTGGTATTTGACGTTTCCATATTGTAAATATTATGTTTTCGTTTTTCGATATAATGAGCAAAAGTTTGCAGTTTGTTAATTGTTTCTTGCGTTACTTCGTTGAAATTCTTATCGAAATCACGAATAATATTATTCGGGTATTGTTATCACTTTTGCAAAGAACGGGCAGGACGTATACGACTACATAAGAAAAACATCGTTTATAGTAATCGTGACTTCAATTCATGTTACCAATTTTTTCTTTCACGAGCAATATCCTCGTTCGTAAGCATTTTTGTGTTCGTATTTTCAAGCAAGAGTCGTACCGGACTTCTTTCACTTGTAAGTTAACACCCTACAGGCTGATTGGCAGCAGCTAACTCAGTTCTATTGTAACACTTTACAGTGGCTAACGTAAATGACGTGATCTTAGCTTCACAGAAAAAATTTACAGTTTAGAACAGATGATAAGTTACCGAAAGTAACCCAGCGAAATACAGCAGCACAATTAAACATTTTGCAATCAGTATCGAGTATAATTTAAAAAAAACTTGTTGAAATAGAAGAACAATGACAATTTAAGCACCAAAAGAAATCGCTCTGGGAAAGATCAAGTGGAATCTGTGTTGAAAGTCTGGTTCCCTAATGGTGAACAAGA
The DNA here is from genome assembly GCA_014611495.1 of Limonius californicus. Classification (NCBI taxonomy): domain Eukaryota; kingdom Metazoa; phylum Arthropoda; class Insecta; order Coleoptera; family Elateridae; genus Limonius; species Limonius californicus. The sequence goes on from JABXWE010045288.1 coordinate 4,480, forward strand.
TATTTTCACCGGTTAATATTATCAATCGGTTATTATGATAAAAAAAACCAAATCCCGATGTGATCATATTAAGAAACGTGCACTGTATTAATTCAAAACACTGTTAAAATTTTGAATATTTTGAATTATTAATACATATTTACAGTCCCAAAGGTCTCGTAATATTTGTGTTTGAAGGAATATTTAATAAAGTATTTCTAAAAAACGGATCGAAGCATTTTATTTAACGGATAGAGTCCAGCACTTAATACACAATTGTTTTATATTGTCCTTTTTTCACTAAAGCTTCTTAGGAAAAAAAAAAGTTAAATGTTAAAAACCAGCTGCTCAAGTTTGACGAAACTTAAAACTCATTAGAATCAATATCAGTAGAACGGTAGAGTAATAGAAAAGCTTGATATATAAATAAATTTCAAATTTGTATTATATTTCCGGATGGGTTGCATAACGGACGCCTGTCAATCGGTGTTATACTGCAGAACAATACGCATAGTGGAATAAGAAACAGTCGTGCTTCGGAGGGCACTTAAAGCCGTCGGCCCCGGTTGTCATACGAACATCTTTGACAATCGTAAATGTTCGGCTAACTTTCTTTCCGGTGTAGGTGCAAAGAAAGTTCACAGAACCTACTCATTTTTGCCTTTTTACGGTTTACTACAGAAACCATTATTTCGGTTACAATATTATCGTTTAAGCACCGCCGTTCTCCTGTCTTCATATCTAAACATCATTGTAATTATTCACCGTACCCTTTCATTATTAAGACCAATAATACTCACCCTGTACAAATAAAAGTTAAAACATATTGTATTGCGTAGGTTATTCAACAAGTACATAACATTTGCACTTAGTGATACAAAAATAAACAAATTTCTGTTCATATAGAAGCAATTTTGCTTATAAAAAAACATAAAGGTGCTACTTTTTGTCCCTATTTTGTAAATTTATAAATTTCATAAAATAAATATTACTGGTAGTAACAATATGTAGTAATATTCTGTAAAATACTATTGGTTTATATCGTTTGCAAGTATACGAAAATAAGTAAACAGCTCAAATAATATTGTTCGGCAAAAAACCCATCAACATCAGATGTTATATTTTAAGTGTTATCTATTGTGTAATAATGACAATTATGAGAGAGAGAGAGAGAGAAAGAGAGTACCTTATCAGCCCGCACGTTTATGAAGAAGCAAGTTGATATTCTTCTGACCGAAATGGTTCCCACATTTGCCAATTTTTCTTATAATTTTTTGCAGTGCTTATTCAAATTAATTTTTAATTGGATTAATAAAGGCTTTTATGTTTTGCCTTCAGCCCAATCCAAAAATACACTTGAATATTTACTTGTTAAAACAGACTTACCACAATCATAGCAAAATATAAATGTTTACAACAAACATTAACTGATGAATGAAAACCTCTTTCGATGGTATGCGAATGGAAAAATTGATAGTGTTTGCCTAAAATTACAAACGTATATGAAAAGTATGTTGATATTAGCTGGAATTAATTCATACAAAGTTGTCCATATTAACAATGAAAACCCGAAACGTGAAAATCGTCTAGCAGCTAATCAAAAAAGCAAATTTATATTAACATTAATTGAAAAGTTACGTTAATTAAAGCTTCATGTTAAATAAATACCAGTTGCCGTTTCTATTGAAAAGTCTCCTTTTTCCTATAGTTTCTATATACAGGGAATTTTTATTTTAGTATACATTGCCTATGTATACTTTTAAAAAGAACGCCTCAATTACGCCTATTGTGTAGGCAACCAACTATACAGACAACTAAAAAACAAATAAACGTCACGGTAGTTGTGAATTATTTGAGTATGAAGGTTATGTTGATACAGTGTTTATATTAAATAAGTATTTCACCCTGTATATAGGACGCAAATGACGACTTATTTGTTAAATGCAAAAATCGACAGAGTACAACAAAAATACATCAGCGGCAAAATGGTGTAATGGTCAGCGTAGGTACCTTCCAAGCAGTTGATCCGGGTTCCATTCGCGGCCATCGCAAACTTTTTTTAATTATTATTTTTTGTTATAACTATTAATTATGATTTCTTCAACGTAGCATAAAATATTTAATTTCACTTCTTCGGTTAAAACGTGATTACTTTTAATTCTTATTTTATGGGACTTTATTACGCATCCCTCTGATTTAAATTTTCTAACAATTGTTTGTATGGTTCGAATACAAGGAATAGGTCTTTCTGGATATTTTAGTGAAAATAAGTCTCTCGCAGTTCTTAAGCTGTTTTCATTCTGATACCACATTAGAATGTCCACTTTTTCGACTTCACTGTGAATGGTTGTATAAAAAACTCAAGAAGACGCTAAATAAAAACTAATTTTATTTTTTAACATTGAATTAAGTTGATTGTTTTGGTCACAGCATGGTTTAGTTGTATGTACAGTTGGTTGCCTACATAATAGGCGTAATTGACGCGTTCTCTTTAAAAGTATACATAGACAATGTATACTAAAAAGAAAAATTCCCTGTAAATGACAACTAAGTAATTTGTCATCGAAGACGTAATATTTTTAAAAATACAAAATCCGCTACTGCTTATATTGAACAATTTTGATCCTCTCAATCATGTAAGATTTGCACACAATCATAGCAAAAGAAGAATGTCTACAACAAACGTAGAGGAATCCATGGAAGCAATCAAAACGTCTCTTGATACAACGTAAATGGAAAAATTGGATAATGTTTGCCTAATATTACAAACGTGTATAAAAAGTATACTTATGTTAGATGAAACCAAGGTATACAAAATTGTCCATATTAACAAAAAAAAAAACAGAAACGTAAAAATCGTCTAACAACTAATAGCTTTATGAAAAGCCCAAAATTATATTAATATTAAAAGAACAGTTTAGTTATTGCTTTAATTGAATATGTTAAATAAATACAAGTTGCTGTATTGAAAATATTTCCCTGTTTCCAGTATTTGTTATACATGTTGACGCCTATTTCGGGATAGAGAGATTAACATTTTCGAAAATAATATATCCGCTACTGCTTACACTATACGATTTTGTTCCGTTTGAAGCCTATAAATCATACAAGGACGATAAAAGAACATCATACGATTTGTAACCATTAATGCATTTGCATAATTACATTACATGTAACGCGGTGCTACAATATCGCGTGTTCGCGTTACACAAAGAACGCTGCGCAATTATTAACCAAGCAACAGGGATTGATGGTGTGCATAAAGACTCGTTTATGTGGAAACGACTTTTAATTTAATAATTGTCATGCAACATAGGGGCCAACTTTGATGGATAACTGTGATTTGCCGGATTTGATTATGGAGTTAATAACATTAAAAAAAGCTGTCTTCCATTGAGACAGAACGCTGCCATAACAGCAATATTTGTTTTAATAATGACTTAATGACTTTATGTTTCTATTAACCGAAAAAAAGTTGCCCAACCCTTACTAGCGGACACAAGTATCATTATGCTCTGGACAAGAGCGGACAATAAAATGTGAGGTGTTAATCTTTCTAAGACGTTCTAGTGGCAAACTGACGGACACTTGAATGAGGTGCCTGATGAGAATACAAGGAGTCTTTGAAACGTGAACAGTTAACAATGGTGGAACATCTGAAGATTGCAGCGAGCATGATTTGACGGTTTCGCCCGTCACCGCGCCACCGAGGCATGTTGCTTATTACAGACACAACCGAACGATAACTACAGTCATTTAGGCAGATTTCCTGGTTATTTAGGGTAATTTGGTTAGCTGAAGTTACAGTCGTACAAGGGCGAAATTATACGTCTTTAAATTAGGATTGTTTTCGAACGACTTTCGAAGCGGACTCTGATGGTATGTAGTTTAGGGAAAATTGCCTTCGCTTATCCACGTTCTATTGCCACTTACTTTTTGCCAGTCCAATCAATTGAATTACAGACGATTGCCGTATGTCGTTAACGTTTATTTTATCAATTTCGGCCGCTTTTTACTGCAGGTTACCAGAAATCAACTTGTCCAGATACTAAATAGCAAATTGTAAATTACGTAACCTTTCTTTCTTAATCTTATCCTATTTTATTATTTACTTATACTATATTAGATTGCTTATATAAACGATGTATACCAGGTGTAACAAAAATGTGCTAGTTCAGTAACTTCCATTGTTCATTTAAACACAGAAACGTTAATTTATTAAAAGATCCGTTTAAAAAAACATGCAGTATTTTTTATAGTTTTTAACAGCAACGTTACATATACGGAGCTTATGTTATATTACTTCTAAATGTAAAAAACGTCTGAAATCTCATTTGAAAAACTTAAAATCCTGACATCTGGTGGCATTCTAGTATCGTAAAAGTACAACATACATAAGCGGCCACTGAAAATTCAAGTAATTATCAACTGATTAGCTATTATAAAAAATAGGAATTGACTACTACAGTCCAATTTCAGTTTATGTTGTCAACGGCGGTTCATTTTTAATAGTTTTATGATGTATTAGCAGTATTCCCAGTATTATTATTTAAAAAAAGGCGTTAACTACTCGGTATGATAAATGATTATATATTGCTCTGACTTACACAATACTTATGTCACTGGTGGTATTTCCTTAAACAAATAGTATGTAAATGCTGTTTTCCTTAGCTCGTTGTTATTCGAATATATAGTGGATAGTTAGAATTCTTAGGATTTAAGATTCATTAAATGCAACAATAAGATTGTTTAGACCTTAACTTCCAAGGATCTCATATAAGAAGAGTTACCAATTAATTGACGCAATTTTTCTTAAATACATAGTTAACAGCCTTTCGTGGCATTGCTAGGCACCGGCCTCTTCTCTGCCACGTGCTTCTCCTGGGCGCTAAGGTAGAAGCACAGGAAACCTACATTTTAACGGCGCCAGAATCAATGTTATACGCACAAAGAGCCAACTCAGTTATTATCGCACTACACAGTGTGATCATTTTGTCTTGTAACAAGTAGGAAGAGTACACCTCTCTTTGTAGCTATAAAAAATATTTTTTTACATTAAGAACCCTTTAGATAGGCCAATGTCAACTACTGTTTTGTCAAAACTTAACAAACCTGTGTCCAAAGTTCTTAATTTGTATAGATTCTTGTGGTAATAACAATCAGTTTCAATTTATTCTAATAGTGAGAAAACGGATATGACGTTGAATTTGAGAGAACGCAGGGGGGGGGGGATATAGCAGTACGACGATGTGCACAGAGATACCCGGATAGACCCCTTCCATCACATAATTCCTTTAGGCGTTTGGAAAGAAATTTACGGCAATATGGACAGTTTTCCAAGCCAGAGATAAGACAACGACATGTCACAACTGTAGAAGCGGCAACGGTAGTCATCGAACAAGTAGCTGGTAATTCCCATATAAGCCAACGAGTAGTTGCAAGAACTGCAGGCTTTAGCCAAAGTTTAGTATTTAACATTTTAAAAGCAAACAGGTTTCATCCATGCCACGTCACATTAGTGCAACTTCTTACTTAGAATGATAACCCACGTCTGGTAAATTTCTGTCAATTTGAAAGAAAGGAAGTTACTAATGATCCATTGTTTTTAAGAAATATTCTATTTTTTGACGAAGCAACGTTTACTAGTAATGGGTGTGTAAATAGACACAACTGCCATTTCTATTCACATGATAACCCACATTAGATTCGACAAGCAGACTTTCAAAGAATTTTTACTGTAAATGTGTGGTACAGTATCGTTGACCACTTCTTTAAGAGCAGTTTAAATGGGGAAATGTATTTACATTTATTTAGAAAATAATTTGCCCCAACACTTTCTAATATAAAGAGGAATGTCTTCTAAAAGTTGTTTTAGAAGACATTCCTCTTTATATTAAAAAGTGCATATGGTTTCAAAATGACGGAGCACCTGCCCACTTTCACGGAGTTATAACGAACAAAGAAGATAACTTTTCTATAAATGTTAATCCAGATCCAGATTAAATGCAAGAGGTACAATTCATCGTCGGCCTCCATGTATTCCAGACTTAATTCTGTTAGATTTCTTTTTATAATAAAAAAGTAGATAAAGTAAAAAACGACTGTAGACTAATCGCCTTACACATGTAACTCGTGTTTGAAATTTTCTTCTGCGGCGAATTGATTTATGTGAACAGCAAGACGGACGGCAGTTTGAACATTAATTTCGTCATTAATTAGTGTTTTTTTTTCTGTTTTTATTTAGTTTATTTTTGTTGTTGATTTTATCGTTATCTCAACATATTTTTCTACTATCTTGGCTTTCTCTGTGTTTATTTTATTTAAATTACAAGAAATAAATATCGTAAATGTACCTATTGCAAAAGCGCATCTTATTTATTAGTAAAATTGTAGTTTCTTAGTACGTACAACATAGCTACTTTGACTTTTATTTATTTAAACAATGTAAAGTTTGCTAACACCCTATGGAATACAAACATCTGTAATGCGTGTAGCCTACCTACCCATTACAAGATAAAGTAATCGCCTTGTATATAAATAGTACATCTCATACAACATTTCTACCATTGCTATTTTTAACATCATCTTCCCCACTTTAATATATGTTTCTTTTGACTGTTCAAGCTTTGTAAATCCTGCAGCATAAAAATCATTAAGATAGCTGTTCGTAGAAACATCTTGCAAATTATGTACTTCCAGAAAGCAGATGGGAACGAATCTGTACTGTAAACAGGGAAATAAGTAATTTTCATTTCTTTTCATGACGAGCTCTCTTCATTTCATAATCTATATCCGGCCTGGCATTGGCTTACAGTAGAATAACACCTTATCGAACAAAACCTATTTTTTAGGAATGCCTTCTCGAACACTTTCGTTTAGAAGAGTGGAATAATAATTGGTATTAATCATCTCTCCGTTAAGTAAGAACTGTCTGGATAACTCAAAAAACATCTCGTAACACACTAACCACACCTTTCCTGTTGCTGTAGTGGGGGCTTCCTTGATTTCTGGTACCTAGTAATGTGTTTCACCGCAAATTATTACGAGGGATATCCGGTTATTAAAATACATTTTCGAATTACAGACAGGCTGCTTTATTTGCAGAAATCAATCATACGTCAAATAAAAGTAGTGCAAGCTGCTTTTCAACATAATTCCCGCCAGTATTCAGGTAGTTATCCCAGCAACACACAAGCTTTTGTATAAGCTCTTTGTAAAAACTGCGCTGCAAGTTTTCAAACTATCGTTTTAGTACTTCTTGAATCTTCTACCCGACATATTTTCCTAAACAAATAATAGAAGGTGTTATTGCTGGAAGCGGATGGCAGAGAACCTCCCAATTGCGTTTCCAAAGTCAAGTCTTCATTTGGTTGGGCGTGTGAGGTCTGCATTATCTTGTAACAGCCTGATGTCTACCTCTTTGTTTCCTTCGAATAGCTTGGTATGGTTTTTCTAGAATTTGACTAAATATTGCTATTGATCGTCATGATTTGCGGTAAAAATTAGCAAGCAAAATGCCTTGCGCATCCCGGATTACAGTTGCCACAGCCTTCCTCCACCTTCAATTTTTCGGAGTTGCATGCGTCCACGTCATCGAATCTTCTTTAGGTTCGGGGGTATGATGGTATATATTTGGTGTACAGCGATCGATTTTTTTATTATCTGCTTTATAAAATAGGAACTACCCTTTTGTGACTGTCACACATGCCTAATTTTTTAAACTAGCGCTGTGGCTACATAGGTAGTACCAATGTGCATTTCCTTCAAGTTTCAAGCTGATCGATGCATTGTAAGTCACGTACTGCAACACATCCAGGATACATGCAGGACATCCCTCGTATAATAATAATAATAAAGCAACGCCCTTTTTGTTGGTAATTTTGCAAGATTACGTCACAGATGAATTTTCCACAATCCTTGTGTTAGAAGGTGTGAAGAAGTACGCGTTCTGATTACTACATAACTACATAAATTGAAATTACTTTTGAAAATTCTCGTTTATAAAGCACCTTGTTTTCTTGTTAAAACATTTATGTCTGTGTTTTATTTATACATCAATATCTCAGCCTGAAGACAAATATATTTTTACCTCTACATTTATGTAGGACCAGGTAATTGAATATCAGTCGTTGTTCATGTACACCCTTAAAATAAATATAGAAAATACGTTTGCCCCTATTTTGCAGGCAACACAATTTTCACGCGAAAATTATTTCTGTCAAGAAACTAATTCCTAGTGTGCGAGTCACAAAATATTAAAAAATTAATCAGCGTATGTTATTAGTGAAAAAATAATTATATGGCTATTACATATTTGGAATTGATGAGAATTACATAGTACCTATATAATTTGGAATATAAATAAATAATATACAGCTACACAAACGCTTGTAGTAATCTACAATAATGGATATTGTATAACGTTATACAGCATGAAAAATTAAATAAATGTCCCACTAATTTGTACATATTTATACCATAATTACGATTTTTTCCATTCAATAATAATATTGTTTCATTCATTATTTTCCGATTTGAAAATTCAATCACTAATATCACCTTTATTCCCCAATCATCAAATAACCAAACAAAACCGTCATGCGTCGATTACCATCTGAAATACAATCGCAATCTAGCTTATACTTTATACAGAGGCAATTTACCCGATTGCCTGTTACCGGAAAACCAACCGGTAAACGGCTGATGAAATCCGAATGTCCTGCAACCGAACTAACTAATCATCTAGAGTGCGCTGGTATTCAGATCGAGTCACTCAAGAGGTCAATAACGCAGAAAAAAGAAAAACAGAGTTCAAGACTAAATTGCGCTCCCAGAGGAAAAATCCACATTTCTTTCGCACTGCTTCGTTGTTGTTATTGTTACAGTTGTCAGCAATACAGAGAGTCGCTTAGCTGTGAATGTCATTAGGCAGGTTCCGTTAGTTCATTCATAATTTTTGAAGTGTTTTCGTTGCCTTATAGAGAACTAATAAATGGAACTGGGATGCGTTAATAAAAGTTAAATGACCGCAGGTACCTTAAATGGAGAGTAAAATCCAGTTAACGATACTTGTTACTGTGTGTAGAAGCAGAAAAATTGCCACAGGAAACGCAGTGTAAATTTTAACATGAGATAATCGTGTTTTCTCTATTTACTATTTCAATGTAAACATAAGTTGAACAGCCTTTCGCAATTTTCTGCCGCCCCACAAAATAATAAGTTACCATTTTAAGATTTTGATAATATGCAAACTTACAAATGTATATACTTTGCAACTGAAAAAAAAATAGAAAGTTATTTACATTCTCCACAAATTTGAGAAATTACATATTACAAAGATAACAATAGTCCTTGTAACGTACTTATACTGAAATAATAAAATATTTGTAATAACTTACATTATGTTCGATAAGTAACAATGAATTATTTAATAATTAATTGTTTCTTGTTCTAAATTTATATGCATTGATTAGAAAATATAATATAATTAATGATTTTACCAACTTCTATTTCGTTTATTCCCTTGATCCTGATTTGGACTTGTTTAAACGTCTTTATTACAAACTATAACTAGTATTTGATAATGAAAACTGTTAAAATTATTAACAATGGTTTTAGTTTTACAAAGTGGCAATATTAATTACTATAGTTGCAGAACATTTTAAACGTATTTAAATTACTTTTTGCAGAATTTATGTAAAAAAATATTGATTTAAGAGTACGTTTCTCACAGTAGTCGTAAAAATAATTTACGTATTTTTAAAAATGTATTAATCTTGGATAATTTGGAACAATTAATATTTTTTGTGGTAAACTGGCTAAAAGCATTGTTCTCAGATTACTGCAAAAATATGTGAATAGCGCCAGCAACACTGCGTCCCCTGCCTTAATAATTTATAATCTCAATTTGCAGAATTTCAATGTAACTTTACAAAAGCCACATACGAACGTATCAGATTTCCATAGCTGTCCGTGAAACAAAATTAACATGAGCTAGTTACACATGCCATATTTTAAAGTGCATCTTTAGTCGTATTTTTCATCATAATTACCATCTTTGTACCTAAATCATTGTTCCATACTAAAATTAAATTATATTTTGATTTCAAAAACATTTCGTGGCAACGTTTTACTTTACTGTCAGTATCAATTTTCCCATCTACAACGGTTTTCGTTACAACGTCCTATTTAAATAGTTGGAAAGGTATCTCTTGTCTCCAGCCACATAACATACTATTATTAATAGGCTCAGCATAATTATACATTTGCATATTTTAGAGATTTTTGGTAATAAATGCATATTTTAATTGTATTGAGCATTAATGCATAATTTGCAGCATTTTTCTGTTTAAATTGCACATTTATACAATAGTTTGTTATCAAGTACAGATTCACTTCGTCAAGCAGTCTGGAAATTTTCAGAAATTTTAAATAACCTTCTAAACTCATTCATTCTGTATTTTGAATAGGTAGGCACTTTCTTAGTTGTTAAGCTTCAAAACACCAGAATACTTGGAAATGCTAAGAAGATTACCCTGTTGCGTTAACGGGAAAACCTGTGAAAGTTTAACGATTCATCATTTCATCAACAATCAGTTGTCTACTAGTTCCAATAGTGTGTGAAAAAAAGTTACAAGTGCTATTTTAAACCAGTTTGTGAGGGACTGTGATGATTTCACAACAGATGCGGCAACAAAAAAGTTCCCAGTTACGCAGCATCTCCAAACCGGAAAACATGCAAGTAATAAAAATCGAAAAAGGGAGAATAACCAATGACAAGTGTTAATTTCTGCTTTACCAAGGCCTGGACCTAAACGTTCAGAATTTAATGAAGAAATGTGTATGGTTTTTATTTGCACTGATATTCCGTTGGCTAAATTGAAGGATGCAGTTGTTTGCAATTTTTTTGGAAAAGTACACGAAACAAAATATTTCAGACGAATCGACATTAAGAAAACATTATGTTTCCGAGTTATATGCAGCAACCTTACACAAACGAAGAGAAAAAGTAAAGGATCACAGTATTTGAGTGTCTTTGGATGAAACAATCTATGCAGAACAAAGATGCATAGTAAATTTTGTGTTTGGTATATTAGGGGTTAACGAAGAAAAAATAAATCATATCTGCTGACATTAATAGTCTTAGGCAAAGTTGATCATTTAACAATTGCTGCTTTTTTCAACGACTCTCTAAGCTTATTGTGACCATATGGAATTTTACATGAAAAAGTGTGAGTGGTTTGTAGTGATGCTGTACAATATATGTGCAAAGCAATGCGAGGGCTGCAGATTTTGTATCCAAATATGATACATGTGAGCTGTTTAGCACACGGTTTACGCCGAGTAGCTGACTTTGTTCGCAATCTTTATTTGAGCTAATGTGGCTTGCATTTCAACTGCAATCTCTAAACTAGAAACGAAGGGATAATCTTTACAAGGGAGCATTGAAATAGTAGAAGATATGATTAAGAGTTTAACTAAGCTCAAAGGATTTCATTAATAATTTAAACGAAGTGCTGTCAAAAAATACAGGCTATCAACAACTGCACAATATAGCAGAATAATTTCACAGTACAAAATATTCTCGCTGACAACAGACGCAATTCTACATTCGACAATGCATTACACCACGTTGTTGTTAAGTGCAATTATGATTTGTTTTTATAATATAAATAATTTTAAATTAGTATTTTTTGTTTTTTGGTTGATTTTACCTAAATAATTTTAGATTTAAAAATTTTTGGACATTTTAATAGAAAAAAATATGTATTGATATAACGTTAACCTTTTTTTTTCTAATTAGTTGACTTTCTACTGCATATTTAAGTGCATATTTTCAATGATTGTGATTCATATTTGCATGCATATTTTGAAGTTTTTTAGTGCATAATTATCCTAATTATTAATATCTGCTGTATTATTGTTTGCGTTATAACTGGCTGAAGACATTGTTATAAGATTACTGTAAAGTTATGTAAATAGCGCCGACAACATTGCATTCCCTGCTTTAATAATTTACAAAGTGTTAATGTCACCTTTAAAAGCATACTTGCACACATCAGATTTCCATAGGTGCCAGTGAAGCAAAATTGATTGGCATATAACTACCATATTTTAAAGTATATCTTTAGTAATATTTCTCGTCTTAATCGTCTAAATAGCTGTTCTGAAACAAACTTGTAAATCTAATTTCAAATAAATCTGATTCGTGTAAATTCGGGAAATTGTTACTACGTTTTTCATGACTATTGACTATCATCAAATTTTTTCTTACATAAAACATTTTTCGTTCGGCCGAGAAGGTAAAAACAATATAGAAAATGAATTACAAGGTGACATTTGGATTGTTGTAAGGATTTACTTGCGTAATTCTTCTGCCATAATATAATTTTATTAATTCTGAACTACTACTACTAATTATTTGTATTGCAACTGGTTGAAGGCGTTGTTGTCAGATCTATTAATTTTGGGGATTTTACCAAACTTATCACTGTGGTGATAGGTCAGTCGGCAGAGCATTCGCTTTGCAGGCAGAACTTCGATTATGGTTTGGGTTCCATTCCCCAAAATTACTACGACAATTAATAAAATCTTGTGCTGCAACCCACCACACACAATTTCCTGATACGATCGGCAACCATGAGGTTTCAATACCTTCTCTGAAATTTCTGTGAATTTCAATTCAACATTAAAGCGTAGGTTCCTCGTACTTCTGCCTTAGCTGAGGAGAAGCACATGGAGAAGGCTGTAACCGATGCCCATTAGTGAGCCAAGAGACTGTTGACTACGATCACTGTAAAATTCCACGATTACCGCTGACAATACTGCGGTCTATCATAAGTTATAACATTTACTTACAAAGTATAAATGACACTTCACAAAGTCAGACTTACACGCACAAATGTGGCGCCAGAGAAGAAAAACAATGGATTATAAAAGTTACATCTACAATTATTAACAGCATAATTACCGTTTCTAATCAAAACTCTCGTTATTATTTTAATAAAAAATTGAGGCAGCCGTGGGCTAGAGGTTAGCGCGTTAGACTTCTATGCTGAAGGTCCTGGTTCAATTTCTTGTACCGGAACATCGGATTTTAAACGGCCGTTCTCTCTCGCAAGACAATGGCAAACCAGCGAGGTATTCTGCCTAGTAAATCTTCTCTGGAGTAGAAGTGTTTGCACTTCCCGTGGTTAGGAGCCCACGTTAAGCTGTAGGTTCTCTATGTCTGTAGCAGTTTAAACGCACAACACAGGCATAGGAGAGAAGATCGGTACATCTCGTAAGAGATAAAGCACTCTAAGAAGAAGAATCAATACACATATTTGATGTCGTCTTACCACAGTTATATTCTATCAAATACGTTTACTTACGTCCACTCTTTAACATAGGCCTCCCCTTGCCCTTTTCATTCTGATCTTCGTACAATCTATTTTCCACTTTTTCTCTTATGTGATCTATCCATCTCTTTTGGTCTTGGTCTTCCGACACTAAGTCTGTTTTTCGTCCTCTTGTCAGGCGATGTGTCCTGTCCACTTCCACTTCCACTTCGAATTTGCTATAGTCGCTATCCCATCTTCCACTCTCGTTTTTTCTTCTGAATTCTTCATTTTTTAGGTGGTCTCTGAAGCTTATCCCTAACGAAATTCTTTCAATGGCTCTCTGCGTTATTCCAAATTTATTGGCAGACTAATAGTTAGAAAGATTGTCTTCATACCGTACGCCATCACAAGAGGTATGCGAGCATTAAATACTTTTCTCTTTGGGTTAATTGGAATGTTATGGTATTTCAGGATGTTTCCTAATTCTGCGGTGTTTATTCAGGTCATACAGACTCGCCCGTCTATTTCGGTGATTCGAATTTCCTTCCATAGTTTTATGAAGTGCCTTAAGTGACGTATTCTCATAGCTTTTTATATAAGCGCTACTAGCATTGGTATTTTAAAATTTCCAATATTCATAATTCTCAACCTCTGTTTTATAACAGTGGAAAAGTTGAATTGATTACCACATCTTAAATTTATAGACAAATATTATATACTTCGCGTACATATCGCTCAAGCACTCTAAAATTTGGATCAACAAAGTTAATACAGTTGATAATCGATTGCAAAAAAAAACAGTTACCGTTATTTGAACAGTGAACTCCGGATAATCAGTTTTGCTTAGAAGGCTTTATGCCTTCAGAAGAAATCACTAATATTAGGACATATAAGGACAACTATTGTACACACAGGCAGCCAACTGAATGAAATTATTTACTCTACTTCTTACAAATATTTGGCAGCCTATTTTTTATAAGTTTACAAAGAATGCGTGGGGTGGGTTCAATAAATATTGCTTAATTTTGATTCTTTATTTTAGGATGTGTAGTTCTAGTATTTTTTAAATGTTTTCAAATGAACGTATGCTTCTAATTCGCTAAATAAAGAAAAAACCGTAATAGCCTATAACAACTGAGCAATTAAAGTATCTCTTTCGGGTAACAAGCATTCGAATTTGGTGGCCATTGTTAATGAAATTCTTATGGTGATATGCATTAAAGTTGGCATTTATCTGCAGTGTCAATGGGTTGCTGTAAACGTTTCTAACAATAAAACCACTAATAAGTAACTATAAAAACACAATTAAATATAAAAATGATAAATTCAGATAACACAAATCTTGAAAGCATTGGTTATATTATTATAGACAGAAATCAGTAATACAATTGTAGTAACCTTGATCCCCCGAAGATCATCGTACGTCATACATACATCTGCAAAATTTTTAAAATTAAAATAGTAAAGTAATTTTTTTAATATATTTAAAAATTTAATAATACCAACATATTTTGTTGGGATACCTAAATATAAATAAATATAAAATAAATGGGCAGCGCATCCACTTCTAACGATTTCCTGTTACAAAAATAAATAATTCCTTGAACAAGTTTTGCAAAATTGTCAAAATACATATTTAATTTTTCATCATAGTCCAGTTCGTTTAGTTTTTCTAATTATTCAAGACTTTTCGTCCAAACACAATCTATTTCTATTTTTAGAAGATTGTCTTTAGAACACATTAAGTCTCACCCTGTAGATCTGATATATTGTGAACAACATCCTATAAAAAATATGATGACTGGATGATTCGAGGACAATACTTCTGTCAGCACAACATTCTCTGATACATTAGGGTCGGGAATGGAATGACCGGTTACGGAAAACTGGATCTTCTTAACGAGACACCTTCCAATTAGCATGTCATGTTTTGTTATTTCAGGACGCGATAATAATATAATAGTTGTATAATTTTATTTGCCGTTTTCAATTAGTGGGCCGGAAATACATGACACCTGTCTTGAAGGAAGCTGCTTGTTATCATAACTAATAATTCGTAGCATTACTTCACCCGATGCTCTACATGATTTGCTTAATTTGAACAAGAAATAGTAAAATTAATTTGGTAGAAACGCAAAAATGTTTGGGAAACAAACGTGAAATAATTTATTCTTATTCTGGTGCACGTTTGAATTAAGGACCACTTTAATTATTTATTCGCCTGAGTAAACTTCAAGTCACTGCACTAATCTCAATTCCAAAGCTACCACGAAATTTATGGCCGAAATATAACTGCTAACTCCACGGAAGGAGCAAGCGCTGAAAATTCAGACAGATATAACGTATTTTGGCTCGGCTACCATATTTCAGCCAGTTATAAAGTTGCCGGATGAAATTGTGCGGAAAAGAAACACCATAAACATTGTATAAGTGAACGATGATTGAGGGTAATGGTTCAGACTGGAGCCGACTGAAACTGAACCCTGTTCCGCTACTTGGGGAAAATATAGAAATAATCCAATTTATAAGAGAGTTTGTGGCCGACATATTTCATTCTGCATCCAAAGTTTCTAAATGATGTGCCTAGGAGGAATTGTTTATTTGGGTTGTTCATTTTTTGAATGTAGGTACCCCGAGGAAAAACGCTTTTAAAATAAAAATCTAACATCTAAATTGGTTTTATTTTTCAGTAAACTGGAAAACTTGCAAATTGGAACTACTAATTCCCATTCGTAATAATATCACCAACAATAGCCATTAATACAACGCATGAGGAAAATGTGATGTTTTGAATAAGTATGAAGCATATCAAAGAGACATTCTAGACACGAGTTCTATAAATAATTACTGCCTATTAATATTACAACCACACGTTCTAAGAAAAATTTAAATTATGATTATATTGTATTTTCATACTTCAATATATCAAAATTATGTCCAGCTGATAATCAACTTCATTGCTTATCCATGCCACCCATGTCCCAGCAAGACGATAGAATCTTTGTGTAAAACAATTAATAAACTCCTGGACAAAATTATCGCGTCACAAAAGAAATTTTCTTAAAAGTCTCTAATCTTTTCAGAACAGATGCATTTATTTCGATTTGTTATTGCAAAGTGTAGTTGGCCCATCACAACAACCAAACAACACCAAACCGAAACAATTCTACCGAGTGCAGGGAAAAATCTAAATAATGTCAAACTGCCCTCATGTATCAGTCTGACTTTATATCATGCAAAAACGAAATTTAACGCTGGTATTTCGTTTTTTTTGCAAAATTGAAGAAAAAATAATCAACATGAACGAACAACGTTATATTTCGGAAATTAGTGCAAGCAGAGCCATCGTGTATGCTGAGTTAGGGTTAAGCCAGCGAAATATTGCAGATCGCCTCGGTGTGAACCAATCTACTGTCTTCCGAGTATTGAAACGATTCAGAGAGACTGGAAATATCAAAAAGAAGAAGAGGGAAAGGACGCCCAAGATGTACCCAAGAAAGGGACGACCGTTTGATCCGCTTGGCTGTGTCTAGAGATCTTCAAACCAGCAATCAGCTTAGGGATGAGCTACAAAGGGCACGGAATGCAGCAGTATCGTCACGAACTATCAGAAGAAGGCTAAAGGAAGGTAACATGGCTGCCAGACGACCTGCTACAGGACCTCTTCTCACCAGGGCTCACAAAGCTGCCATATTAAGATTTGCCAGAGAACAAACCCACTGGACAACGGAAGAATGGGGGCATGTTCTTTTTACAGATGAGTCCCGTGTCGCTCTACATTCGCCAGATGGGCGCCAAAGAGTATGGAGACGCAGTGGAGAACGTTATTTTGAAGGCAACATGGTTCCACGGGTCGCCTTTGAGACTCCATAATGGTGTGGGGAGGCATATCATTAACGGCACGTTAACCGAGCTGCACATCATTGCCAGGGGAACATTGAATGCTAAAAGGTATGTGGAGGACATTTTAGAACAATACGTGGTACCTTTCGCGCCCTTTGTGGGGGAAGAGTTTCTCCTTTTACAAGATAACGCCAGGCCTCAGGTTGCTGGCGTCGCGTCGTCGAAAAATACCTTGCAGAAGTTGCCATTCATAGTTTGGCTATGCCAGCTAGAAGCCCTGACATTAATGCTATCGAACATGTATGGGACATGCTAAAAAGACGTCTCCAAGCTCATGTGCATCGTCCCACAACTTTAAGAAAGCTGGAAATGGCTCTCCAAGAGGAATGGGAAAGCATTCCTCAGGAATATATCGCCCGTGTGATTCGATCAATGCCTAGAAGGCTCAATGAAATAATGCGAGCATGAGGAGGCGTGACACGCTATTAAAATCATGTTTGCACAGTTTTCTTTGTGTTCTTGTATCAAGTTGGTTGTTTATTATTGTTCAGAATTTACGATAGTTGTAAAGATTTCCTGTTTTTCTTCAAATACGCAATAAGTTTCCACTAATCCTTTATAATAGTCATTATTATAATACTCTTATAATATCTTGAAAAATTTTGTTTTTAGAACATTTTTTTTGTGATGCGATAATTTTGACCAGCAGTTTGTATAGAAGAATATTGCTATAAATCAAGAAATTCATTTTTAATTAAGGGGTACTTATTAAAGTCTTCCAGAACCTAGTACATGCCAACACATTAAAAGCAAAAATAGGAAAAACTATATCCAAACCGTCACCAAGGAATTTCAGCAGGGTTGATGTGTTTCTCTTCCGCCTTTCAAGATATGTAGAAGAAAGCTGCTACATCAATCGAAACTAAAATATTCGAGAAAGGGGATACAATTAGAAAACACAACAATACATACATTCTAATTTGGGTGGAAATAAAAACATCTTAGAATACTTGGTGCACAAATTAAAAGAAAATGAAACTTGGCCATAAATGTTCAAAAACCAAAATACTTATGTTATGTATTAGAACAGACGTAGAAATCTGAAAATGTCAGCAAGGGATTAAGGCAAGGTTGTTGTGTTTCTCTTGCACTTTTCAAGACATGTAGAAACAACTATTACAACAGTGGAAACAAAAATGTTCGAGAGTAGGGATACAATTAAAAAATACAACAATATAAGCATTACAGTTCAGTTGGAAATAAAAAGAACTTATAGTACATGACGCGCTATAAAGGGACATGTCTGTTGGAGCAGATGGAGAAATTACAGGTTCGGGTGAAATAAAGATACCTATTCCAGAGTGTTAATATCTAGGAACAACACTTGTAAAACGTGTACAAATGAAAAAGAATTAGATCAAGGTTAATATTAAGAAGAAAGGAAATAAAATGTCTACACGAAATATTGTAGATTCAATAAATAAGGCGAACGAGGAAGTTCAGAACATATGATAGAATCATAAATGCAACCTTCCAAGTAGATCCGAAACATAGCGAATAACAGGATGAAACAGCCAGCTACTACCAGGAGACGTCAGAAATAAGTGCATTGAGATCTGAAAGAATTTCATGAAGAGATAGGGTAAGAAATATCATTATCCGACAAGTGATGGAGGTACAACAGACCATTAAAACTAGTATAGGACGTCTTCAATTATAATGGTATGGGAATGTCCAACGAATGACGGAAGGACGGAAGACTACTTTAAAAACATGCAGAGGATACCACAACAACGTTCGAAAAAGAGGAAGAACAAGAAAAAATTAAAGCGAATGAATAAGGAAGCAAATAAGTGACCATAACCTTTAGTATGAACAATTGGAGGATTGAAGAGAATGGAATCTGGACATCAGATAACACAGCCAAACGTCTTAAGCTGTTATATGCAAGGTGTCTACTTAGTGCATATTTCCTCATTGAAGTTATAAAAAAAGTTGAAATGCAGATACTTATTAATTTATTTATTAAAATTATTTCTGCACATAAAGGACTTTTAATTGTTCCGAACAAGGTGTTACTTTTTATTTTAAATAGAATACCTTATAGTACAGAATTTTAAAATAATATACGGTTATATAAGTCCAAGACCAAAGATTTCGGATTTATTCTGTTGTTAGGAATATTTGAAGAACTGTGTGGTTCTGTGCATGTTAACCGAGTACAGCAAATCAATTAAAACTAGTTGCAGAAAGTCATTTTAATTTACTCTATAAAAGCGATTGGACCGGCGCCGGTAGCTCGGATAGGTTGGCCGTATGCCTTTCACGCAGCTGTCCCGGGTTCGAATCCGGACGCCGAGGTCGGTGGTTTTTTTCTGAGCGATAAAAAATGCTAAAACGGCCCTTGTTCTCGGATAGCAAGTAAAATCGTAGGCCCCGTGTCCAAGTGTTGTTGGGCACGTCAAAAGAACCCTCAAACAGGCTAAATTTCCAGGTGTGGTAGGATCGCTCCCTGGCGTCGGTGGTTAGCCATAGTAGCAGAAATAGGCCGACGTTAAATAAAAAATAAAACAAAACAAACAAAAGCGATTGGTCTCAAGGAACAGTGGTCGGCAATCCGTGGCTTGCGGGTCATGTGCGGCCCTCTAGAACGTTTCGTTCGTTTAAACAAAACAATATAAAATTCGGTAACATAGCATAAACGTATGACTAAGTAGAAGCAATTCACTAACATAAGCAAAAATTTGAACATTTTACTCAAACTTTCTTTGAGGGCTAATTGTTGGCTGTCACATTTCGATTGGTTCCTTCTATTGCTTTCATTAATCGCAAAACTGATTGTATTATAGTGAACCTGTGACGTGTTATACTAGAACCTACCACAACCCCAATAGCTCGCAGATACTCACCGGAAGATTAGTGATTGCCACTCCGGCTCCAATGCCCTTCCCGCAGGACTGGATTAAAGATTTCGTGGATCGAAAAATATATCATTTCTTAAGATAGCGTCATTGGTTACATAGCTGAGCTCCAAGAAACCCATTTCTCAGAGGTGTCATACAACTTCTCTACGGCTGCTAAATTATAATAATTCAACAATAATTCGTTTTGGTAAAAAATGCACTTATTCCTACATGTATATATGTTTGCGTAAACCCTGGTTGTTTGTTTAAAATCAATATCAAAAGTAAATAAAGAACTCTGTGTTGTTAGCGTACCATATATTTCGTTATGTACCAACTCAATATGAATAACTTTATAATATTAATACAGAAAGTAATGGAAAAAATGCGCAGCAGGTAGACGCACTGTATGTACCTAAAAAGCTATAAGAATCTCCCCAGATTAAATCCAATATTTCTTCATGTGTGTTATAATGCCTTGATATATCTACTATCCGCTTCTACTGGTATGATAACAACCATTTCGTCCCACTGCTGGGTGCTAGTGTCTACTCTTCAACGTGCTTCTCCTTAGCGCTAAGGCAGAGATTTGCAGTTTAATAATGAATCCAAATGATAGCAATTCTAGGAAGAACATTAAGACTTCCAAGAGCGCCAACCGAATTGCGAAATATCTTGTGATGGGTTGCAGCACAAGATTTTTATACGCTACTCGGTAATGCTAGGAAATTGAAACCAATTTATAATAGATATTTTGCCCAGGAAGCCAGCGCTTTTCCAACAGAGCTACCACCACACTCTTCTACTATGTAAATGCTAATATTATTGGTACAATTATCACATCGGGAGTCGAGGTTCTGGATAACAATAAACGATTGATAATAATAAACGGTGAGACCATCCTTCCATTGCAACCAAATTTTCTTTTTCTTTTTGGATCTTCGCAAGTTCATCAATGGGCCATCTATACGCGCATCATGTTCACAGACACTGCCCAACGAGAGTTACAATGCAGATACCACTTGATCATTTGGATCATTGGTCATTTTTCTTTGCAGCGTCTTCTATTTCAAAACCTTTCTTTAAATTTTTCCATAAAGTATTTTAGAAATGTTTAGTTGTGCCGTTGGATTTCGCTGGCTTATTTTCAGCAATTTTATATCATCCTAAAACGTAAATGTTGTATTTTAAAATAAGATCACGTCTCCTTCTTACGTTGGCAATTACAAAGGGTTAAAATAGAATCGAGTTAGCTGCTGCCAACCATCCTGCGTGCTGTTAATTTATAAAAGAGAGGACCAGTACCAATCGAGCTTCAAAATACAAACAAAAAATACATTAAAACATGCATACTGCTCCTGGACGAAAATAATCCTAAGAAAAATTGATAACATAAACCGAAGTCATGGTTGCTCTAACTAAATAATGTTTTTCCTATGTAGTCGTATACGTTCTTCACCAAAGTGATAACAATACCCGAATGATAACATTATGTGTGATTCTAATAAGCGCCATGCATTATAAATAGTACCATACCCATAAATATGTTACGTAAACAGGAACAAAAATATTTTAAATTGCAAATTTTTGGAATTTTTTAAAAAGGCTTGTCAGAATACTACGTTTTCGATCATGCATTAAACAAAGCATAAACTATTCTAAAATGGGTTATTTTTGTTCTGTTCATAGAAAAAATATTTTTTTTATTTAAAGAGAAGTTACTATTTACTCTGACATTTTCGAAATTTTCGCGTCAGCTAGAGAGAAATCCGGGTTGCAAACAAACTTTCAGTGTGGGTAGGAGCTTTCAGCAGTAGTTGTCTACACGAATCAGGTTGCAGCCGCTTTCTATTGAACAAGTTAATTTCTAATTTAATTTGTTAATTAATTCTGTAGCGGGGCTCGGCAGGAGCTAATCGGTTCCATTGTGCCCGGAATTACACATTTCAAAGCACCCCGCTTTTATCACGGCTCTTCTATACTTGTATAGATTTAGTATCCACCCTTCTCAACTCTGGTATTGACATTTATTTCATTAACACGTGTTTGCCGTACAGATACTACTGCAAGTGTGTAATTTTAAGTGCGACCATTATTCAGTGCACAATTATTCTTATCAATTGCCAAAAATTAATCAATTAATTCCCCATGACAGGTGACTAAAGCAGTGTTTTATCCAAATATAATTGAAATGGAATTAACTGGGGTTAGACAATTCAGTAAGTAATTGTAATTTTATCAATGTTTCAGAAGAGTGAAGTAAAAGGTCTCTCCTCCACTATAAAATTTCGAAAATCTGCTTATAATCAAAAAGATCAGAACTTTATCATTTTATAAAATTGCCAAACATCAATAACAGCAGAAAATAAAGAAACGTAATGAGAATTGTATCTATAATTAATTAATCTAAAACAAGGGTTTAGTACAAAAAAGTATCTAATGAAAGAAAAACAAATTATCATAATAGCTCTGTATTCAATATAATTTTGAAAAAGATAATTTCTTAACACTTGTCTGAATTACTTTGTTGTCAACTTTTGAAGGATATTTTACGTTACAGCTCCCTGAAAAATAAGTCTAGGCAACCCGCACTAAAGTTCAACGTAGAGGTTGCCTAAGTAAAATCTCCGGCACGTGGCCGATTATCCTGTTTCCGGTGTCCGTAACCTTGTTTAACATGATCGTTCACATTCGTTAATATAAATTCAATTTGCAAAATTTCTAAATATTTTTTTGAAAATTTTCGTTGTAATAGCGAATGCTTTCAAACTTTTCTAAATACTTGTACAGAAAATCTAAAAATTTTACTACATCACTTCATAATTCCTAACTAACCTTAGCTCATTGGTTTTGTACTTTATGGTTTATAATTAATTAGGGGAATTACTTGACGTAAGAAATACTATCAAATATTTACGTATTTCCATGTCGAAATTAATGGAAATATATTTATCTTGCAGTTAGGGTTATTTTAAAAAATCCATATATTATCACCATCCTGTAATTAATTACTCCCTATTTTACTTTAGGAAGCTTTAAAACTGTGCTTGATTATATACGATGTTTTAATGAAAATCATTTTCATAACTTTAGTTACGATCATAAAATAGTAATCTTAGCTCAGTTATTCATGATAATGTAGTTGCACATTTATGGGATGTAGAGCCTCACCAGTATAACGGACGCACTAATTTCAAAAAAATTTCTCAAAACCACTAAACGTAAGCAGAATGCTTAAAGATCATTCCATAATACATATTTGGCCGCAGTCTTGACAAGTTATTTTAAAATATTATCAAACTTTATTTAATTTGGTTATAGTATTTTTCGCGTTAACTCCCGGTATACAGAGCGTATAAAACTATAGAGACACCGACTTCTTGAGTATTAATATCCATAGCAATTTTTCAAGCAGCCCTTATTTACATACTACCAGGGCTATTTTTAATAAGTTTGAGCGCCCTGGGTTAAAAAAGTTGATGCTTTAATCACATTGGATTCAGGAATAACTAATTAAAACATATAATTAATTAAGATTTAAAACCTTCACAACAAAAAATTATATTTTAAAATATATCGGCATTGCATATGTTTAATTAATTTAATATTTATAATATAATGGAAGTAGTTTATCTGTATTTATAAAAATACACATAATAATAAAAAGCTTTAAAAACTTCTAATTTAAATTTTTTTCTCTTGTGTCATATACTTTCTGCACATGTATGTATAATTTCACTATGATATATCCTTTTTAATGTATTGTATTCTATGGATAGAACACTTCAATTATTAAATTTGGATCGCAATTGATTTTTAATTTTTGGCATTGTAGAAAATGATCTTTCTGCACTGCAATTGGTGCAAGCTATACTTAAATATAATCGTACATCTATTCATATATTGGCAAATGTGCGATATGCGTCTCAGTTATTGTTTAATTAAATATGTTTATTTAATTTTAAAAACATTTCAAATTAAATAAAGATATTTACGTCGAAAACTGAAAAAAAAACATTTCAACATACTCGGTTCTTAAGCGCCCTTGGATAAATTGCGCCCCTGGACTATAGTCTATTTAGCACCATGGATAAGGAGGGCCTGCATACCACAAGCATGCAAAATATAATTTCTATTGAACGATTTTTCCTTTATGGAGTCACATACAATTTTCTTAGATACGAATCCATGATTTCAACCATTTGATAGTCTCCTCTTTTCTGTTTATTGCAGTGTAAAATGAATATGGGATTAGAACAATGTTATTCGTGAAAATACAACCTAAGGTGTTAGTTTGAAATTAAAATTTTAGGTGGCGTTTTCGCGAATGGTATCTTAATAATTTTAACCTTTTTATTTAATTATTATTAGTGCCATGCGTTTTACAGTCTGCATAAGATTTAACCATATTTTAGTATGCAAACATTCTGCAACGTTTACAAAATCTAACAAAGTAAAATATAGCTAGAGCCCTATGTGAACGCTAAACGAAAAACATTCTAGGTTTTTTCATAAATCTTTTTACTACTTCTAGAAATTTAATCGAACCAGCTTTATCATTTAGGACTAATAAGAAAACAAAGTCATTAATGGGTCCTGCAAAGAGTAGAGCTAAAGTAATATTCCATTAACTTTAAAATTGAAAATGATGGTTCTCCGAATGCTATCACCTTGGAAAACCTAAGCACATACAGTTCAAATCGGTTATAACGAGACCCTCAGCACCGTCCGTATTAGCTGATTGCGTCCGTTAAACGTAATATCCGGGAAACGAAGCAATGGCTATTTACAGTAACAATTTTTTTAATAGTCTGATCTTTTAAAGTTCTTATTGTACAGGGTGATTGACGGGAGAGTAAGCTTACCATTCTACCAATAGGCAACCCAAAATACATATCACAAGATACTACGGTATCACAATTTTTATTGACGGTCTTATGAACCAGATATGCCTGTTTGATATGTTTGGCAGTTTACTGGCTTAAATGAAGCTCACAGAACTCAGAAAGTTTGAATAACATATAGGTACTCGAATGCAGAGAACCCCGTCATTTTCTTAAAAGGAGAAATCTATTTAAAATTTGTCGTGACACATCGCCGCTCGTACTTGAAGAAGTGGATTTAAATACAAATCAAACAAGGGCATATCTAGCTGAAACGGAAGGGGGGCAGCTTTCTGAGTCCAACTTCTTTCATGGGGAACGGTGTCCATGGGGGGGGGGGGGGG
>JABXWE010045289.1:0-28666 GCA_014611495.1 Limonius californicus
TACGTACGTACATACCCACCCACAGACAGACATTTTTTAAAAACCACTTTTTTGGGTTCCTAGAGACCCAAAACGGATATATCCGTTAAAATCTCGATTTCGAAAATTTTCATGATTTCAATACTTACCCTATACCTATAACGATGGGAAAGTAAAAACGCCAGACATACATGCATTCAAATAACCTCAATTTTGACACAATTCGATATTTGTTTGATGTTTTTTGACTTTTCTAGCATTCGTTTCTTTCTGTATCTTTTATAATTCGTTTTTTCGTTCTGTGATTTTTTGATAATTATTTTCTTAGTTATTTTCTTCGTTATTTTCGTTCTGTTTCGTATTTTTGTGTTATGTGTTAATTATACTTTTGCCGAACAGCATGACATGATGTTCATGTATGGAGCTGCTTGGGGTAACGCACGCGAAGCTGTTCGCCTGTACCAAGAAAATTTTCCGAATAGGAATCATTCATCGCTAATATTTTTCAAATAGTTGATTTTTGCTTTGTTATTTTGGTTTTTTCTTTTACTTAGTTTTGAAACATTTTGTTAATTAATTTATTTTAAAATAATTTGAATTTGCAATTATCCTGTATTAATTTCCGTCGTAATGGAAACAAATAGTAGGTAGTAAATTGAGTTGCCATTTAGGCGCTTCTTAAAGAATCTCTATCCCTGAAAGGAAACACTTTTGGCCATACTTTTATTAACAAAAAATGTTTGTTTTCATGTATACTTTAAGCCCTAGAAGTTTGTCCCTGTAATTCATTAACACCCTATGAGACAGGAAATTGTATCCTTTTTTACATTAACAAAAATATCACTCTCCGTGGCTTTTTCCTCTGTACCTATACGTATATTCACCGGAAGACACTGTATTACTTCATGCAATCATTTTTATAATATTTTTGAATTTTAAGAATATTTTTTGGTAGAATTCTGAAGTTTTATTACACCTAAAACGAATATTCTTTAGTACTAAATTAAAGCCTTCGCTACATTTTAACTATATGGCATAAACGAGTTATGAACAATTATTTTCATTATTTATTCTCACTACTTTAAAATAAGGTCCCAAAATAAATATTATTCATAAAAATCGTTTATTTTCCAGTTTCATTTGATTTTCCATCGACAGGGTATCACTTTTAAAATCCAAAACAGTAAACCGTAAAGATCAGAACCCTTCTAGGTTTTCGTTTCAGTTTTCGATGCAATATTTTACTAGTAATTAGTAGATACGACGCTGTAAGTACGTAGTAGGTACTAAAAAAAAGTAATGCCTTGTTGAATTTGTAATTGTAATTTATTTATAATTCTATCACCATTTATATCGTATTCTCGTAACTACAGTATTAACCGTCGCTGAACACTGTTCAGCATTTTGGTTCTCAAGTAGTCATTGTATCGTTCATATTACATCAAAAGTTGACCAGTGTGGAACATCAACTTCATAAATTGGTTTACTAAATTCAGAAATCCATACACTTCCAGTTTGCCCTTGCCTTATGGCGGTTACTACACCTTCACCGACATGTTTAGGCCTACGAAAAAAATATGTACTTAAAATTATGAATACACAATCGGGTGCCTAAACTTCTTACGATTGCATTGCTGCAGTGTGTACTTCTTCACGATACTGCATTCCTAGCTCTGAAGATAGATTTAAGGGACGACGAACAAGATCAGTATCAAGCTTAGTATTCGTACGCCCGGGGCATATGGTAAGGATCTTAACTCCAGTGCGATTATAATGGTAGGAATCTGCAAAAGATCTACTGAACGCCATCACGAAATGCTTGGTCCCCACATATATGGGCACATAAGGGAACGGTTGTAGACTCAAAATTGAAGCCATATTGACGATAATTCCACCTTTACCGCCTTGGTCCTTGCCCATGTATCTGAGTCCTAGGAGGGTTCCTTGAACCACCGCTTTCTGAAATAAGAGATACTGTTTAAGGTAAATATTTCAATATCCGAGTATGCATATTAATTTGCTAACTAATTTTTATAAAACTTGCATTGATAGATTTGTCTATGGTTAGTATTATGGTAAATACAAGATACCCTGCATCTGCATTTTCCACATAATGTTGATGAAAATATAATTGTAAACTAACAAAGCTATCATCAATTGTCAAAGTTCTGAAACATATTTTTTCTCAATAGTTGATTAGAGATTGCCA
Organism: Limonius californicus; assembly: GCA_014611495.1. Classification (NCBI taxonomy): domain Eukaryota; kingdom Metazoa; phylum Arthropoda; class Insecta; order Coleoptera; family Elateridae; genus Limonius; species Limonius californicus. The sequence continues at coordinate 2,189 of JABXWE010045289.1, forward strand.
TTCATGAATTGCTAAATAATTAAATTTTAATTGCATTTTAACTTAGCTAAGTTAGGTTTAGTACTCCGATCTTCTAATGCACAGGGGGTTCCTAAAGTGAATCTTAATATATTCATCTTATAAAGGTAAATAAAATTGTTGAGCGAGACAAAGTCTTGAATTGGCCTTCCTTATAGAATTAATAGACAAACATACATAGAACCACTTTCCGATTTGAGTGAAGGTTTGCATCACCCCAGTGGTGGAGATCATGAGTATTTATGACACCTTCTTGGGAATTTTCATAGCTAAGGATCAGTTTTTAAGATATCTGTTGTCTGAGTTCTCATGTTTCTTCAATATCTACAAAAACTAATTCCCAGTTATTTGCTTTCTGCATGTAAAAGTGTGGAACTTAATGTATAAGGTGTCTTTCATTTGAGTGCACTGTGAATAATAGTTTGATACAAATAGATGATCAGGGACAACTTGCCTGCAGAAATAGTTTAAGGAAGTGTATGAACCATTTCGTTCTTTTAATTAATAGAACAATTTGTCATTATACTATTTTGATTTATGTTTACTTTCTGATTCAAAGCCCAAGAGGTGTTACTTTTGGGACGTGCTATATATTAGAATGTTGATGCATTGGTCCTAACTTAGGTACGTTCTTACGTGGAACTGGGAATTAATTATTTGGTAAATATCGATCTCTAGTCAACTATAAAATAAGGAGAGTATGTTTCAAGACGTTTTATTGTTGGTAATAGTTATATCGGTTTATAGGTAATGCTTCCTTTTCGTGAACATGCTTGGTAAATGGTAAAAAACATCGGTACGCACTGTGGATTTAGTTAGCTTACTACTGGCTTTATCCTAAGTAAACAAATAACTGGTCTTCCTCGGTCGCTAAATAACTTAACAACTTGGTAGATAATGTGACTATGTAGAAAGTAAGGTTATGTTTTTAATACTAATGAAAATGTTATATGAGTGTTTAAGAAAAGCGATTCAATTGAAGGAGTGCATCGTATATACTGTACACAGTCAATTAGTTATGTAGATAATTCTTACCAATTTAACCAAATAATATGTATATGTAATCATTGTGACCGTATGGGGATCATGGATTTCATCGAAGAGAATGATTATAAATCTTCTCCAAAAATAGCCCACAAACAGAATACGATTTACTTACACAATTGAGTGCTATTTCATATTCCCATTGGTTATCGTTCATAATGGCGGCATTATTGATTACAATATCGACAGTTTTCCAAAAATCTAGCGCTACCTTAAATGCAGCTGAAATAATAATAATAGTTAGGAACAAAGGTAACAGTAATTAAATCTTTACCCCAATACATAGTTCAATTACTATGCATAAGAGTTTATTATCTTCATAAATAGCAGTTCAGATTTTCTTCTCACTTATTATGTAAACAAAGTATTTGTGGTACAGTATCTGTTAGTTATCAATATCTTTTATACCAAAATTAGGCAAACATGCTACTATATACAGTCAATTTCGGTTACCGAGGCCACCAGTTAATCGGGGTAGCCGCTTTTTTGGGCCAAATCTTAATTAACCTACATTCGGTAACAGCTACACCGCCGCGCGTTTTGCGACGTATGTGTAGACTCGCTTTAACACATTTTTTTAATTACATCCCTTGCCGAGATACCAAAAAATGATGACAGTTATATTGCTACTCTGGGCAAAATTAAAAGCTAGCCACTTAAAACAAGTCATTGTTGGCTCGCTGAGTTAACGGTTATGCTTTGGAATTTATTATAATTTTTTGTTCAAGAACCTTTTTATTTATTATTACGTTATTATGCATCTGTATGTATTAGATATTATCTTTCGTAAATTATATTTGTGTTCGAGATTATATAAAAGTGTAAGAAAAACAATTTTTAAGTTTGTGCGAAGCTTCGCATATTTGGGCTAGCCGTTTAATTGGGCGAGAATGTACTACGCGAACGTGTCCCTATTAAACGGAATCTACTCTATTTATTTCTGTTTATAATTTTAAATTACGTATAAGTGACATACCTTCTAACTGACCACTTTTACTGATATCAATCTTGACAAAAACTACTCTATTTTCTCCAAATTCTTCGGTTAAATCTTTGACTGCTTTCTCACCGTTGGCAGAATTAACATCGGCAATACATACGGCCTAAAAAGTTAAAGGTTTGAATGTTTATTATTATTTATACGTATGTACAGAAATCCAAATATATAATTGAATCACTATGTAGTAGTTTACGTACCGCTCCATTGCGCAGCAATTCTACGACGCAGTTGACGCCAATTCCGCCTGCACCGCCAGTAACTATTACCACTTTTCCCTTGAGATCATACGCCATTATTAAATACACAGCGGTTAACACATAAAATAGGAATTTTCAAACAGACGTGGTTAGTAAACAGCTATTCTGGTACTAAATACTAAACTGGGAAAGATAAAACAGTTGTGCGGATCTGTGTACTTCTGAAATAACTGATTACATTCTAACCAATAGTGGTAGTAGTGCTGATATATAGCAAACACTGCATTGTTTGCTACTTTTTCCTAAAATCCATCATGTAAAATAGCTACGTCTTATTTTTTAAGTTTATTTGCCTTTACGAGTAAGTAAATACTAATTTCTTCAGATGGTTTTCCTGGGATAAAAAAGTTTAAAGATAGCCCAGTGAGATTTGGTGGAAATGCAGAATTATGTATTACATAACGATTTAAGAAAGAACGAAGAAACATTACTTTTTACATCTCATTGCCATAATTTTTATGTAAATGTCCTTGCTACTGCTAATCTACTTTTCCTGACTATTAGTGGTCCTACGTTTTAGAACAATTACTCTTATGAAATATTCATGCACCAACTTTTATCTTATCTAAAAATGTATGCCAGACCATTGAATATGGACTCCTACAGTTTGAAGCGATAAGAAGTGGTGCTAGAAGTAATAATAGCTAAATCTGTTTTATCTTTATAACAAATCTAATTTTTGCGCTAACTTTTTCTACGTATTTGTCTAAGAATTCAAGTGCTTTATTGAATTAAAATTGTACGACATCTTTGTTATTGATCAATCAATATTTTCAAATGTAATTAGTACTAAAGATACTTATAAAGAAGATAAATACTAATTAACAAAATTCCACAGGGTGAGGCAAAAAACTCCCAGATTTTAACGGTTAACAAAAAAGGCATGGTAAATGCTATCCAAAAGTATATTACATAATTTAAAAGTGCATGAAATACAGTTTATTTTCAATTGGTTTTGAATATGATATCGTTTAGAATTTAGTCATACTCAACCTGCGGCCCACCAAACTTTTATATGCGGCGCGAACACACTTAATATCAGGAAGGGACTGTTTAAAAAATCTGGCCATCTAAATTTAAAAATCTTGAGAATTTTTAATGTACTCATAACGTTGTTATTTGGGTTAGTTGAGTAATAACAATGATGCGTGACAGTTCCGTTCCTTTATTTCAATTACGCGAAACGGATACAGCATACTTTTGACTGTTTTGTATCGTATTGTTTTATTATAATTTATTTACCCATAATGGCGGGAGTGTCTTCAAAATACAAAAGAAAAATGTCCGACGAAAATAGAGTGTTTCAAGGTAATTGGGAAGAAGAATATTTTGTTGTTGCAAATAAACTTCGTTCGGCAACATGTTTGATTTGTTGTGAAAAATATAAATAAAGATGTGAGAAGTTAACTTTCTTCAAGAAGTCATTGTAACAACAAAATATTATGCTAATGGCGATATCGCAAGGTACAGCGGTGACAAGAGCATCGTATGAAATTTGTTACATACTTGATAAACATATGAAACTATTTACTGACGCAGAGGTGAATGTTTCCTCGATGCTTCCAATGTGTTATTTGATAAATTTGGCAATAAAAATCAAATAATATCGCAAATCAAACACATGCAGCTCTCTGATTCTACCTGCGTTAGACTTCCTGAAGTTATTGCAAAACATGTTTCTGGTCGCATCATAGAAGATATTAAAAATTGTAAATATTTTAGTTTGGCTTTTGATTCTAGCACCGATATTTCAGCAACATCACAATGTTCCGTTTTCGTTAGATACTGTACCGAACAGAATTCTATTCACGAAAATTTTTTGAAATTTCTTCCCAAGAAGAATCAAACCAGAGGCACGGATTATCTCGATTTTGTTAGTAGGATGGATGCCCTTCAATGACCGGATCCGAAAAGGGATTTGTTTCCTTATTCAAAAAGAAATATAATTTAACAAATCTCTTATCTTTTCACTGTATTATCAAAGACTATATATACCTAGACCTCTAATCTTAATACAAAGGCGGTTCTGGCAAATATAGTGTTGGAATACGCATATATAGTCTTTGGCATTATTCACCAAAGAGAACTTAGCAGCACGTATCTCCATTGCCAAAATAGACGCCGTGATGAAGACCGTAATGACTATAGAGAATTATATCCGAGCACGAGAAAACCACAGAAAATTTAAGTCTTTTGGAAGAAATGAACAGTAATTATATCAACGTTCTTTTACATATCTCGGTGCGATGGCTAAGCAGAGAAAAAGTTCTGGAACGGTTTCTTTTTCTTTAAGGCAAGAAATTACTTTGTTTTTACGGCAAAACAATAAAATTTACAGCGAACTTGAAAATGATGGATGGTGGTGTCTTTTAGTTTTTCTGTGCGACATCACAGAAAAACTTAGGAAGGCCAATCGCGGCTTACAGGGTAAAAATAAAAATTACTTCGCAGATGGTGAATAAAGTATTTGCTTCTAAAGAGAAATTAAACATCTATTATGAACCAAGTATCGCATAACTCTCCAATCTCAATAAAAGCTAAACGAGATGGTATATACCTATATTTCTCGAGAAAACTATGCGATATTTTCAAATTATTTAGCTGCCTTTTCCAAGGAATTTAAGAACAGATTTCAGGATTTACGTTGTATTAGGACTTGTCTGTTGCTTGTAGAAAATCCCTAACACGTAGAAACAGCAGCTATTACACAATTAGCTGCATTGGAATATGATTATGCAAGGCTATTTGATGGATTTATCCAGTTTAAGAACGATACAAATCTGGAAATTATTTTTAAAGAAAAGAAAGAGGGAAAGGAGCACGCCGAATTTTGGAAATCTGTACAAAAATGTACCCACCTGCTGCTCTCGTTGTTCGCATCAACGTATCTTTGTGAATCGTCCTATTCCAAAATCAAATATGCGAAAAACGTATATAGAAATCGACTTACTGATTCTCACCTTGATAATGTATTGAGGGCACCATATAGCAATTATAAACCCGATTGGTCTAGACTCTAGAATATTAAAAGATTGTCTCACTATCAAAAATCACACTACTTTTTAAATAAACGCTTGGATACATTTAGGTTTGGAGTTTTATTTTTTTACATTATTGTACTATGAGGTATAGTGTATAATGTAGCGGCCCGCGTAACTTAGCAAACATTGGTGTGTAGCCCGAGGAAAAAGAAGGTTGACTATGGCTGATCTAGATGGTGGTCTTCACTCGGCGGGTTATTTCCAGCGTTATCGCTGCAATTTCTTGGCATACAGCGGCCTTCAGTTCATTAATAGTTCTTGGTCGATGTTTGTAGACCTGGGCTTTTAGTTGGCTTTAAAAAAAACACAAGGGGCAAGATCGGGTGAACGTGCAGGCCACCCAACGTCACCGGGTAACGTGGTTAAGAGTTCAGTTCTCTTAAAACTTTCCTTGATTTTCTTGCCGTGTGAGAGGTGGCCCCATTCTGTTGAAACCACACATCCGGATTTCCAAGTTCTGTGAGTTCCGATTCCAAGAAGTTCTGTAGCATTTTCACATACCGATGGGAAGTTACTGTAATCGTGTGGCTTTCCTTCTCAAAAATTGAAGGGCCATAAACACCAAAATCTGAAATAGGGCACCAAAATGTGACACGTTGGCTGTGTAGAGGCGTTTGCTGAAGCTTCGTTACTTGTGAGCAGAACAACGTTTGCAACAACATTTTAGGATTCTCAGAACATGCTATTTGGTTCTCCCACTCGCGTTCCTTAAATTCTTGAACAATCACCGTTTACGTACGGATGGAATTAAAAATCCGCGTGTGTAAAAAAGAAGCTCCATGGTCTTCCAAGTGGTTTTCGTTTTAGCGCCAAGCCTGTGGCCCTGGAATTTGCAGCCCTTAGCAATATGGGTTTTCGGTCTGAAACGGTAGCATTTCGATCGAACGCGAAGTGGGTTGCAAAAGCTATGTTAGAACTAAAGAACTGCCATTATAAATTACTCCAAAAAATCGTATACCATTAATATCATTATCATCATTGTCATATCATTATTATAAATTGTTTATTGCTTTACTTTGTTTAATTTTTATGAATATTGTGTTATGTCTTATATATTAGAGAGGTGTATTAATATAAGCGATGTTTCTAAAATGGCGGAAACGGGTATTAAGGAATTCTCTAATAAAAAGCTGAGTGACAACACAACATTTCATATAGAACCTATATATATTTGTTAAATAAAATTTATTTTAACCGTTTACATAATATGAATATGAGAAAACGAAGCACAGGGTACGTTGTATGAAAGTATCACCATACGTGATATAATACAGTGCACGCTGCTTAATATGACCATATCGGGACAAGGTTTTTTTGATAATAATAAACGGCGAAACTATCCCTCCGCTGCAACGTGTCCTTGTCCTTTTTGGTTTCTTCGCAAGTTCTTCCATTCTGGCGCATCAACGGGCCATCTACAAGTGCATCGTGTTCACGGACATTATCGAACCAAAGTTTCAATGCAGATTCCACTTGATCGTCTTTCCCAGTGCGATTTCTTTTAGTGGTTAAATTGTCATTTTACTTCCCAGCGTCTTCTACTTCAACACGTATTTTTAGAATTTTACACTATACTGTCTGCCAAACGTCTAAAAGTGCTGCTGCCAATGTTGCATTCCGTTAGCTTACTTTCGGCAACTTGCCATAATGTTCTAAAATGTTATTATGTCCTTTTAAGCCAAGATCACTTGGCTTTTTTACTTCAGCCATTGCAAAGGGTTAGAGTAGATCTGAGTTAGCTGCTGCCAACCAGCCGGCAGGCTATTAACTTACGAGAGTAAATAAACTCATACATGCAAGCAAGGTTATTGCTCGTGGAAACTATTCTAAGAAAGAATTGATAACCATGTTTTTCATATGTAGTGTCATATACGTCCGGCTCGGTCTTTGCGAAAGTGATAACAATACCCGTATGAGTATCCGTGATTCCAATAAACGGCGTGCACTTAGTTTTTGCAGTTTTATAAATTTATTGCATTCGCAAGGTGTCAAATCTCCCAACACGTCACGTTTTCCTTATTTTTCCTCCATTTTTAAGGATTTATAATATAAACGCAAGGGTAGAAAAGGAGCATTCTTTTGTGAATACCCGCAGTATACACAAGTATTCGGTCCATGGAAATGCACAGTCTGAAATTATGACTATATTCAATTAAGCATAATGCATCTGAGTTTAGATTTAAATCTATGGTTTTCTTTACATAGCTTGGTATAGTTTCATCTGTACCTATATTATTCAGGTTTCGGATCTATTGTGTATCCGATAATGAAATTCAGTTCCCAGATACTATATTTTCTCAGCGCAGTAAAAATATTATTAATTCTAATTAAAGCAGTGCTGATATATTCACATTAAGAATACCTAAGGTCTTCTAATAAAGCGGTATTTATGAAATTGTATTTATATTAATTATTAAATGTGTAAATTCTTTATGACTCCCTCTTATTTAGCTGCTTCTGTGCGGTGCACAACATGCAACGCTGCAAAACTGTGAATATCTAATTAATTTTATAGATTCAACGAATTCGATATTTATCTATTTAATATCAAAAATAACGAGGCTTAATAATAGTAATTACAAGATGAAATCAAACAACTTAAACTTGAGACTTAGAATATCTGTCTTTATGCAAGCGATATCTTCTAATATCTGAATTGACGTAGTAAAAATAATTTTGCAAGTACATACGTACTATTAAGTGTTAAAATATATCTTCCTTAGAACTTATAGTAGATGTGTTCCATATCTACGATAGGTTCTCATGATGATGAAATTTTTGTTAAACTCACCTTTATTAATTTAAAGTGTATGTTAGGAATTATTGCTTACCCAAATGCAAAATAAAAAACCCACTTCAAGGGGATTACACAAAAGCAGAAGAATGTCATTGTGGAAAAATTAATCGCAATTATGATGGAAAGTAGAATTCAATTTTGGAAATATCTCTCTTCAGTAGAACAAGAGGACATTACGATAAGTTATCATAAATGACGATGAATGAGTTTAAGTTTGTTAATAATTATACATTATTATTTAATACAATTATACAATATTAGTCATGTGAGATTTTCTTTGGTTTTTTAATTATTATTATTAATAACACAATTATCATACGTAAGCAACTTTAGTTATATGAGAAACTTATAAATACAGCAGATACGTCTTTTTCAGTGACTAGTTTTAACAACGGTTTTAGGAAAAAAACCGTAACTTTCAAAAACCATTTTTATAGAAAATATAAACAAAATTAGCTGGAGAAATAAAAAATTACAATCGTTAAAAGATCCTCACACAAACCATTTTTATTGGTTTACTTGCGCATTGCATAAATGAATATCGAAAAGGCTGAATATCTCAAAAGTGCTACTTAGTAGATATGATATTTGAGGTAACATGGCAGTGTATGTGTATCAATTCATTTCCACACTGCCAGCAGCCAATGAGCTATTTTTGCAAGAAATTATTAAGTTTGTCCATATGTTTATACGTTACAAATTCAAACTCTTAAACTTTGGCTTTTCATAACTGTTGTGAGATTCGCTAACGTTGATGATAAGCTGATAAGAAAATGGATCAAACGGAGGATATCCTACTCAGAGCCGCTGATTTAACTCAGTTCTGGTGAAACCACACAAAGGTGTACTAATTTTAAGCAAATAACACACAGAGATAATGCATCAGCACAGCTGAGTTTTAGTCGGTTATCTTATCTAAAAGAATCACAGACAAAATATGATATATGATATATAAGTTTCAAGGATTTTGTTTTTATATTCTAACTATACTTGTAAGACGATACGTACTGTATGTAGACAATTAAATAGATTAACAACAGTTATAAAAAAATGTTTATTTCATTCAAATAAATAGATGTGTCTTATGACTAGATTCTATATTAATGAATTATTAATGAGATCAAACAATTATTAGTCCGTGAGCGATTTTATACTGATGCTTGGATGGAACTTATTGGTACATAGTTATTTTTCTTGTGTTCTTCGGAAAGTAGACCGATGAGGAATTAAAATTTCGTACATAGGTTTATTACGTTCGACTATACACACGCTGCCATTTTTCCGTCTTGTGATAAGAGCGACTACAGCTTCTGCAACATGTTGTCCCCTAAAAAACAACAATTTATTACGGTTAAGGTTCTACAACTAGGTTGTGTTCAATACCATATCGCGGACACCATTTGATATTTTACTGCATCGTTCCGTGATTGAAATATTACTGATTCAAATATTGGTTGTTCCGTAAAATATAAAAAAGCTTACGATTGAATTATAGAGTCCTCAATTTCTTCAGTTAACTTTTGTCCAATGTCCGGTGCCAACTTCATAGGGCGTCGACCAAGATTAGATATAAGGTTAGTGTCCGTCACTCCGGGACATAATGTAAGAATTTTAACTCCTGTGCGGTTATAGTGAAGAGCATCTCCAAAAGATCGACTGAATCCTACCACAAAGTTCTTGGTGCCAGCGTAAACTGGCAGTGGTGCAAATGGTTCAAGAGCGTGAAGTGAAGACATATTTACGATGACCCCACCTTTACCACCATTGTCCTTACCCATATATTTGAGTCCCAGAAGAGTTCCCTGAACTACTCCATTCTAAACAGAAAAAAGGTCGATGCTTTTTCGAAAAACTGCAGACATTTTGGGTTTTTGATTATTTATTTAAAATGGCTGAACTATTGTGTTACAACTATTTGTAGAGAAATGATAATTTATAAATTAATCTTATATGGATTCGCCAACTTAATAACATTATTTACTTACACAGTTGAGTGAGATTTCATATTCCCATTGGTTGTCATTCATGACGGCAGCATTATTGATCACAACGTCAATAGTTTTCCAAAAATCGAGGATTATTTTAAATGCGGCTGAAAGTACACACTAAATGTCAGTAATTTAATTAAAAATACGTTAAAATTGTTTAATTTTGAGCTATTTGAGAGAATATAATTTAATTAATAAATAAACGTGGGGCTACGCACCAGAAGACTCTTAAGTTAGAAATTGTAAAGACATTTGGGCTCCCAATTTCACCCTAACCCAAACGCTTGGTCTCCACCGATTTGGGATAGAGCGGTCAACCATGTTAACCGTTTTGTAAAAATACATTTCTGCGAACTGGGTTCTTCAGTATAGTACGCAATTTTAATAAACAATAGATTAGCTGTTTCGGGATGAACGTTATGTACTTTGTAAATTTGTGTAACTGCCAAGTATTCATGTAAATGTTTACTCCTTTCGAGTAGGATAACATTTCAGTTATGTTTCTTTGCGCAAGGTTGTTGGAAATGGTAGGTCGCAGTGAATTGAATTTCAATAATATATATAAATATACAACGAATAGATAATATCTTATTCGCCGCATATATCCGAATATTCCTACCATAAACTTGGGCCTTTTAAGGGCGCAGAGTGATGAATGCCAATATACTTGGGATAGATTGAAGAGATATGAAATTAATATATAAAATAGTTGAATTCGTGGGCTAAGTTGCACTATTTGCGTGATAGCTTCTAAAAGTATAAGAAATTAGCTGGACGCAAATGTAATGAAAGTACTAAATGCGTTCAGAATTTTCTTTAATACGAAGGAGGCGATCATTTTCCATACTTTTACAAAACGACAATGTATTTTTTTAGTTTTAAAAAAGTTTTTGATTACCTAATTAATATTGTTTTTCCTGTGGTTAAAATAGTTAATACATCAAAATATAATTATTTTAAATTTGTAATCCAAATAAAGTCGAAATTTCACAGTATGAAATGAAATTGTTTCCTTCAATAACAGAAACTCTACTTTCAATGAAATTTCGTCTTTAGGATATTAAATAATCGATAAAGGAAAGTAAGCTGGAGTTGTCAAGATAAATTAGTTTCCATTTATTATGAATCACCCTGTATATTTTTATACTGTAATGTTTCTGCACGACCTCATCTGAGCTCTGCTTCATTTGTAACTTTTTGATAAAGCATTGTAAGCAGCAACAACTGCCTTTGCTTTTACAATGGTAGCTCTGTTTACAAACTTAGTTGTAAAAGATGCTTGGTTAAATTCAAATTTCTCTGGTTACATTAAGATTTAGCAATTTACTACTATTATAATTGTATGGTAAAAGATATAAGTTGTGACGGGATATAAGATGGTTCCTTGTGTTTAAGTGTCAAATTTCGGTGTAATTGAAAAGAAATTAAGTTTTTTTCTCACGTTGCTAAGTGGAGTAACATCAATACGTAAGAAGCAGGTTGAGATATAGCCTCGAGGGGCACGGGGTTGTGGTAACGAAAAGTTGAGACACGAGAAAGTAATACTGAGTTCAGTTATAGATTATACAACTTACCTTCCAAATGACCAGTTTTGGTGACGTCAATTTTGATAAAAATTACTCTTTCCTTCCCAAATTCTTCCATTAATTCACATACGACTTGTTCGCCTGTTGTGGAGTTAATATCAGCTATTGCAACGGCCTTGAAATTTTAATTACATATTAGTTTAAAATACTAACTGCGCCTAATCATATATAGATTTAGTATAGAATTGCGTTTATCTCATATTTAAAAAAAGAACATCAATTTCGAAACAGAAAATTTAAGTTTTATTAATATTAAAGTAAAATTCGCCGTATATCAACCTCAGCCTTGCTGGTCGCCGAATTTCATATCAAAATCATTTATTATTGAACTTCTAACTGCTTTACCGTTTCTATGAAATTTTGGTTTTACGACTGTTTTCAAATTATGCTAGTGGCATTTTATAGCATCTCCAGTACAAGAAATTGTAGGTTATGTAAACGATTCAATAATATGCATAAAATGTGGGTTAAGTACTTACTTGTACTTCATTGCGAAGAAGTTCCTTTACGCAGTGGAAACCAATACCACAGGCACCACCAGTGATCAAAACAACTTTGCCTTTAAGATCGTAGTCCATGTTGAATTATCAACACAGTTCTGAACGCAGCTTTATAAATTTGCGCTACCATTAAACAGAGAGCGTATAGATAACGCACCAGGATAAGTGTTTTTAACCTTGATTCTAGTGAGTATCGCAAAATATGAGAAGATAAAGTACCCATGATTAGTTTAGATCTGATTATAATTATAGTAGGTACTTCAAATAGTCTAACTTATTTTTTTATATTTTATATTTTAAGCAATAATTAGCGTTTTAGATATTCTTAAAGTTTAACTAAGTTCGTCGTCGTCATTATATTTTCTATTGTTAATAAAACTATGATAGTGAAATATCAACAATAATGATTTGCAGATGAAAATTTATTCTTAACTATTTGAAAAACATGGTAGAAACGATTTCATTGTTATGGTAGGATTTAACACTATTTAAATCACCAGCTAGAAAAGGCCTAATAACAAAAATATCAATTATTTGAAACCAATCAAAAAGCACGCATTTAGTTTATACAAATACTTTAATATATTAATACAGGAAACTCATATAAGTTTAGCATGATGAAATGCGAGACATTGATAGTGGCGTCATCTAAGCAGTTCGGTGGACAAGTTTCAGTAAATTTGGATAATAAATTTACAGATTACTGTTTTAAATTCATTTTAATAGTTAAAAACCTAACCCTACAAAATGTTATAAACTTATTAAATTTACAAAGTAAAGTAAAATATCATAATTATCAAATATTATTAATTAAATAAGGGTTTTGCTATAAGAAAGTAAATGGCATTTGCTTTAAATGTGCCACAAATGTTTTCGACAGCTGCCAAATACAAATCTTAGTGGCCCACCAAGCCGCACGGATCGCTGCAGTCAGTGTCACGAGTTTTTCGGCGAAGTTTCCTGTATTAATATATTAAAGTATTTGGTTTATAGAACAGTTGGCATATGTATTAAACAGTAATAATTTTCCAAAAATTGATACAACTATTATTTTTCGCACCATATTTAGAAATATTATGTTCAAATCATCATCATGTGATTTTATCCTTTAAAGTGCTTTAAAATGACGTGGTCGGAGGCCATCAGTATTAATTTTGTTTCGCTTTGTATTGGGTACAACTTTATTAAGTAGCAGTCCTTGTCGGCAATTTATTTTTAAAAAAGAAAAACAACCGGAGAAAACACAGTAGTAGTATATGGTGGGTGTCGTTATAATAATAGTGGGGTGGGCAATCACAGAAATTTTCCGTATAAAGTAAAAATCTACGGTAGAGGAATGAAGCGCTATAATAATTTACAGAGTGTTAAATTATATATGTCAAAATCCAACCCGTCTGAGGAATATAAAAATTCAAAAATATGTTCCATGCAGATTTCTAAGAAAGCCATTAAACAAACTTGGGGCCTAATTCACGGGTTCAGCTACTTTAAATAAATTGATACCTTAGTACATCAGTTGACATTTAGTCATACCACTTGATCATCAAATTTTATTAAAGGTGACATTTAGAAAAATCTTAAAATAATATTGAAAATGACTTCCGGTCGTACACGTGTCGAAATAATGATTCAATATTAGTTATAATATAAAACACTTATTTACTTGTGATATCAATCAGTGTTAAAGTAGAAGTAGCACTTATAGATATTGATAAAATAGTAAAAATACAGCTGTAATATTGTGATCCGAAATTTTCAGACTTGAAGAGGCGTATTCAATTGATAATCAGATACATAAAATCACAATAGAATGATATTGAAATACAGTTTTTAAGTGGGCGACAGTAAAAACGCTTTTTCTGACATTTTTACTATTTGGAAGATTGAAAATGTATACCGGGGGGGGGGGGGAGGTAATAGGTACAGTTTTAATAACAGTTAATATATAGGGCTAAATCTAGTCAAAAGTTTGAATTTTAGCGCTCACCAATACTTGTCTGAACTGACCCAACTAATTTAGTTTTTCGATTTTTAAACAATCAGTTTGTATTATAGATGCCAGATTAGAATGTTGTACAGTTAATTTACAACGAAAATTTGCACTTGCTAGGAATACTTATTTTCACTAGGTAGTCAAAAAACTATTGCGAATAACTAAATGTTAACAGGAATATCTCTAATTGCACTAAAAAATTCAAAATTTTTAATTTTTTTTATGGAACTTTAGACCTTTTTAGTCTTTAAAATGTCCATGGCGCGAGTCAGTCCACAAGTCTATGAATCTCACAATATAAATCTGATAAGATGAATAGTTCTCACGTGTAGTTCAAAATGATCGTATAACAAATAATTATTTATAACCAATTTATAGGTATACAGATATAGTAAAATTAAAAACTTTTTGCGTCATTAAATATTAGTATACAAACTGTGAGGTTTAATGCTAATCATTTCTAAAAAGGCGAAAAACAACTGAAATTGAACAACTTGAAGAAACAGAGGGAGAAATAATAATATCAGAGGAAGAAGTAAGAACTGGTATAAATAAGCTAAATAACAGAAAGGCGCCAAGTAAACACAATAACGAATGAATTAATCAAATACGGTGCAAATTTCCTAACGAAAGAAATCACCATACTATTCCAAAATATGGCAGATCAAGGTGTTATAGCAAAAGACTAGAAACGGAGTATAACCATCCCTATTTTGAAAGAGGAAATAAGAAAGACCCAGGAAACTATAGAGGAACAACGCTCATATGGTCACTACGAAGATTGTTTACTAGCATTATCAGAACTGCACTAAATAAGCTAATCTTGATCAGCGAAGAACAGAATCGCTCAACAACAAATGCGTTTTTTATCATACATCAAATAGGGGAAAAAACTCTCGAATTCAATAAACCAGCTTCCATATGTGTCACTGACATGACTAAAGTATTTGACAAAGTTAGACTGAGAGACCTAATCGCCATTTTGAATGAAAATCAAGTACCACATAAAATCATACGCATCATACGTGATGTCACATGGAAAACACAACTAAAATAAGAGTGAACAATGAACATAGCCGGAAATACCAACAACAGCAGCAGTCCGTCAAGGAGACAATCTAAGTCCTTTCTTATTCAACCTGATAATGACAAAACTGTAAGCAGATGATATAGAATGGGCACTGAGGAATTAAAAATAATATGTTTTGCCGACGATGCAGTTTTAATTTTTGAAACCGAAAACTATCTTCAACGTCTACTTCACCGATTCCACCTAACGTCAGAAAAATACAATATGAAAATGAACGTTTTTATTTTTTTGCGCTGCTTATTTACAGTCTACTCTATTTATTAAGTTGAGTAATAAGTAAATGTGTTACATTATGAGAACGTGAGTAGAGAATTCGTCCACGGACGATAGTCTTGCAAAATCGTTGTGGGGTGGTGCTGATTTTAATTGTCTTCGTCTATGGGCTTTGGTAGATCGTCTTGTTAAGTTTGGTGGGTTTGTCATTTCTGCAACGTATCTGCTTTTATGTCTCTCTAGTCTTTGACGGTAGAGAGTTGATAGAGTGAATTTCTTCTGCTACAAACTGGACCTAGATCGTTGTGCAGCGTCAAGTTAGAAACATACCAGGGTGCATCGGTTATGGAGCACAGGACATTTTGTTTTTGTATTTAAGGGCTAGTGGAGCCCCACAGTTGAATTCCATATGTCTATATGGGTATTAGTATACACTTGTAGAGTAGGAGCTTCTTGTCTATGGGTAACTTGGATTTACGGCCCAGTAGCAAGGAGAGTTGTCGCAGCTTTAAGTTTAATTGTTGTCATTTTGTTTTGACATGCTTTTGCTAGGTTAATTTTTGGTGGAGATATAAATCCAGGTATTTTACATCAGTTTGATTTGGTATTAGAACGTTGTTAAACGTAACTTGTGGGCAAATTACATGTTTCGTAGTAAATCTAACTTGTGCTGATTTTGTTTGGTTTATTTTAATTCTCCTATTGTTGAACCAATGCTGAAGATGGTTTAAATGGCGTTAGAGTTGTTGTGACGCTATAACTGGATAGTCATTTGCTGTTAACAAGGCCTTGACATCCACGAAGGTTGTGATGGTGGTGGTGTTTGTAGTGGATAGGTCTGAGGTATAAATTAGGTATAAAAATGGACCTAGGACGCTTCCTTGTGGAATACTGGATGTCACATAGCAGTAAATACAGTAAGCAGTATTGTGTTTTATTTAAGAGTACCTTTCGGTGATGTAGGATTTAAAAAGTAAGTAATATGGACTAGGAAAGGTGTTTTTAATTTTATATAACAATCCATCTTGCCACATCATATCAAATGCCTGTGCGACATCGATAAATACTGCTGTGCATACAGTTTTTTCCTCAAGGCTTGTTGCGATCTTGTTTAAAATTCTGTGAGTTTGTTGACTTGTAGAACTTCGTTCTCTGAATCCAAATTGGTAATCTGGAATTCATGGTTGATTGGTCCAAATCATTTCTGATTCATTGCAATAACAGTTTTTCGAACAATTTAGATGTTATGTGTAATAAATTAATCAGACTATACGAGCTTGCTTCGTTAACTGGCTTTCCAGGCTTGGTAATCATTATGATCTGTGCATATTTCCACATTAGCGTGTAGTACGACATTCGGAGCATGCTGTTGTAAATGATTGTTAGCAAAACGATTTCTTTTTTGGAATTTGACCCAGTATTTTTCCGGCAATCAGATCGTAGCCAGGAGCTTTGTGCTAATTTATGTTCAGGATTTCTGTGCAACTTCTGTAGGAGAGAAAAGCTTGAAGACATCTGACAGGGTATTTCTAGACAATTTTCGATTTCGATGTCGTTGTTGTTTATGTGGGGTTCAAGTGGTGTAAACACTTCAGCTAGATGTTTAGCGAAGGTGGTAGCTTTTTCTGTATCAGTTTTCGCCCAATTTATATTCATTTTCCTTAGTGGCGGTATTGATGTTTGCGGTCATTTGAATTTCTTTGTCGCTCTAGATTGTGTGATCTTCTTTAGAGAGAATGGTAATATAGTGTTCGAAAGTTTTAAGTTTCTTGCATTTGTAAGGGCGTAGTTTTCGTCTTAATCTGTTGTAGTTAAGTTTGAGCTCGTTGTTTCGTGATCTCCGCCATCTTCGCTGTACGTTTTTCACTTACCATCTCGCGTATGTGGAAAAATACAATATGAAAATCAACACATAAAAAACAGATAGCGTGACGTTATCAAAAGAACCATTGCAAAGTAAACTCACGCTCAATGATAAATCCATTCAACAGGTGATGGAATGTACTTACCAAAGCGCGGAACTCTCAAGCCACGGAGGAAGGTATCAAGCAGTATTAAAACAATCCCATAAAGCTGCATGTATTTCTGGTAGTATGAAAAATGTTATATATGGAATAATAGAAACATGAACATAGACAGCAAAGTCCGAATATATAAACCTCGTCTGAGACCGATTATGACGTATGCAACAGAAACAAGAGCGAACACAAACAAAACAAGACGATTGCTACGCACGAATGAAATGAAAATCTTAAGAACTATAACAGAAAAATTAGTACGGGATAGGGTGAGAAACGAAACAATTATGGAAAATGTACAATAGAAGTTGCTTTAAGTTGGAGAAGACAGAGAACAAGAATGTGGAGAGAACATGTACAAAGAATGGATGACAACTGAATTGAATAGAATGGCAAACATTACAATGTGCCAAATACTGCATGGGTACTGCCAAAAAGATGGAACGACAGTTGGAAGTTGAACGTCAACGTCTCAAGAACGTAGTAAATCGGAATAAACAAGACATAAACCTAATAAAAGAAGAAGAATTCTAAAAAATTGCCCAAATTGTTTGATTTTTCCTAATCATCATCTAACTCATTTCTGGAATGACTACTACATTAAATTGTTCTACATCTTAATACATTTTTGTTGTTAACTTCAACAATATCATCGTTGAGATAATCATAAGAACCACAAAAATAAGCGGCGATAGTAAGATCGCTTTTTGAAGTAATGTCATTAGCCAAAAACTATAGTAACTCACAATCATGTAAGAAGATGCTGAAGATGGAACAATCTACTTATCCAAGAGCTTTTTAAAACTCAATGCTTACAATTGCAGAGAATTAGTTGTATACTTTAGAAGTTGTATATTTCAATTAATATAAGGTTTTAAAATTTAAAGGGGAATAATATACTTTATATGATTTTTGAAGAACGAAATCCAGTACCGATAGCACTAACCGTGACCGGTACAAGGCTTGTTTAACATCGTAGGTCATGTTCGAATCTTTAAATAGCTGGACACCCATAATAGTTAGTGCAAATAATGAATGTGCTAGTTGTGCGAAGTAACGATCATGTCATCTAATTTATTATTTTAGGTATTAATCACAATGTTGCAACTCAAAGATATTTCAACTTTCTACTTCTTTACTTGTTGTAAATACATCTTTAAAAATCTCTTCTGATTGTCAATAGAAGAACGATCGCTCCCATCTTCTTTTTTCTTCTTCTTCGACTTAAGACTTTCTTGATTTTTCTGGTTTGCGAAGTCTCTTGAGTCTCTTGAGAAACGAAAGTCCAACTTGTAGGTGGTCGAAAAAGGGTTTTCCACATCTATATACAAACTTGTTTAGCGATTTGAACTATATCGGGCTGAACCTGCCCATTGCAGATGATTAACAGGCCATTGGTTTTCATATTTTTTACAGAACTTTCTACCTATCCCTAGGGGTTTCCACAGTTGGTATTAAGTCTGAATAGTAGAAGAATACTCTTAATGAGATTATCCATGGTACAAACAAACAAAGGTATATAATATAACTGCACAATGAATTACAAGAAACTAATAATGATTTTATTTATATGCGAATCATTAACATTGACTAATATACTAAATATACATCAACAGGACAACCACTTAACGTACCTCCTTCCATTCTCTCTCAAATTATAAAAATATTTGAATTGCCACTAAAATTTCTTAGACTATGAAATAATACACACCATTACGTGCACTCAGTTTATAACACAAAAGCATTCATATCAACGTTTAAATTATAAAGTATTCACATTTCGCATACTAAATCTGTTGTGTGTACTTTTCAATTTTCCATTGCTTTTTATGATTTACGATAAGTTAACCTGTCGGGAATAGCAGCTTCATAAATGGGTTGATTGCCTTCTGAAACCCACACACTTCCATTGTCCCCTGTTGTAATAAGGGTGATCATGCCACGAGCGACATTTTCGGTTCTAAAAAAATGTTTTACTATTAACCAGTTCGCTGGTAAACAATGAACATTGATAATACGTGACCAAATTCAAATAGAAAATTGCAACTAATATTATAATAGTATTCTTACGGTTGTGGTGGAAGTACTCCAAGTTCGTTGGCGAGCTGTGTTCCAATATCTGGAGAAAGTGTTGTAAGAGCATATTTGTTAGCTTCAGAAATAAGGGGAGTGTCAGTGACTCCTGGGCACATGGTAAGGACTTTCACGCCAGTGCGGTTGAAATGGTAAGGGGTGCCTAAGGAACGGTCGAAGCCCACAACGAAATGTTTGGTTCCCACGTAAATGGGACATCCAGGAAGTGGTTGCAAGCCAAGAATAGAAGCAATGTTGACGATCACTCCTCCTTTGCCGCCCTTTTCCTTGCCCATATATTGCAAAGCAAGAAGAGTTCCTTGAACCACTGCATTCTAAACAAACATGTCACTTTTATTAATTTAATTTTTTGTTTTGTACGAGGCGCTTAAATAAATCATTGTGTAAAACTGCGAATTTTATGTGTATTACTCTTTGCCGCTTAGTTTATTAGAGATTTTAATTATAGCATGTTCTATTTTGAGGTTATGTTATTTATATATGAGCTACAATTTTCACAACCACCGAATAAATATCAGGTGTACAACATATAAAGTTTACCCATACTCTTACTTCATTCAGAGGCGAAAATTAAACTAACAAATGGCAATAAATGATACATAAACATCGTCATCAGTACTAAATGAATGGTAGGAGTTATTTATTCTAAAGCCGTCTGCATCTACACAATAATTTATCGATAGCGATACTCTTTGCCGCTTAGTTTATTAGAGATTTTAATTATAGCATGTTCTATTTTGAGGTTATGTTATTTATATATGACCTACAATTTTCACAACCACCGAATAAATATCAGGTGTACAACATATAAAGTTTACCCATACTCTTACTTCATTCAGAGACGAAAATAAAACTAACAAATGTCTATAAATGATACATAAACATCAGAATCAGTACTAAATGAATGGTAGGAGTTATTTATTCTAAAGCCGTCTGCATCTACACAATAACTTATCGATAGCGATAGTTCTAGTTAGGCGTGAAAGTCGGAACTTTCTGGAACGCCGTTCCATCAAACGATTTGGAAACGGAACTTAGTTGCGGTTTAAAATTACCAAGCAACAAAGAAAAACAATTTATTTTACGTAAACAATCTTCAACAAAAAAAAACCAAAATGAACTCAAAAAGGTTTCACACTGAAATCTGTGCTTCCTATACACCCGTCCGACGACGGATAGCGGGCGACAGTAGGTAGAAGCATGGTTAACACTCATCCGTTACAAGCTTGTTGCGTTTCTTGTTTTAGCGCTCAACCAATTGCATTCTGGCAAGCCATTTTTTCTACTTCCACCTCTGGTTCTATAGTCAAACTACTATCGTAACTTTTAAATATTTGTGTAACCTGTATATATTGCTTGTTTTTGTTCTACTTACAAAAACTTTCGTTTGGCTTTAGGAATAAATGCACCTACGAGCTTTGGCAATATAACTCCAATGGATTGACGCTATAGCACGGAAGTCGCGCATTACGAAACGGTATATAATAGTTTACAATTTTATAAACGGAAGGCAGTCAAGCGAAGAACCAACAGCTATTACTTTGTGTGCAGAACGTTAATGCGTACATCATGTTTCTATCAGTCGCCATGGAGCAACGAGCGAATACTAAATTTAAGAAATGTTGAAAACTGTGTACGGTGATAACACCCTAAGTTATACTAGTGTATTGGAATTGCTTAAACGTTTAAAACATGACACCAGAACCGGGAGCTCGAATATCTCGAAATGGAGATGCGATCGTAAAAGTTTGTAAAATAGTGGTAACATATCGCCAAGTGACCCTCCGATTAATGGCAGCTGAATTGCACGTAAATAAGAAGACAATTCGACAAATTTTATCTGAAGACATGGGAAAGAAAAAGATGTGCGCACATTTTCATAACTGCATTGCCACTAGTGAAACGTCCTGAAACGAAACCCAGAGCATGCAGTGGATTAAGAAATTATAAAAAACAAATACAAAAAAAATCGTGTGTAGAATCCCGGAATCAAACTCATGCTGACTATGTGCCCATTCTGCACTAATTGCAAAATCATTTTTCATGAAACGAGGCGTTAATCATCTACTCTATTTCCCCGAATTAACACCAAGAGACTTATTTCGCTTTCGCAAAGGAAAACGATTTTCGGATATAGAAAATATTAAGAAAAATATAACCGTCGAATTCAAATTAGTTTCTTCGGACGCTTTTTTCGACTGAGTGTATTATCTTAAATGCAGATCACTTTGAATAAGTATATATATATAGATTACTTAAAGTGTGTTTCTTTTTATTATGCCAGTCCGGGAATTAAATTTCCAAACCTCGTATATTCTGTTTAGGGCACAAGAATTTTATAACGTTCTAAAACTTTTTATCGCATAATCCACCGAAAATTGAGTACAGCAGTTTATCTCTGTCAAGCAAATTTACATTTCTCGTCACTCAAAAAGATATACAGTGTTTCCTTGCAGGTGAACCGACAAGGCGATTACAGCGGCGAAAAATTAACTTTATGAACTTTCCACTTTTCGAAGACTTTACTATGAATTAGGGTGAAATTCCTCTGACAAGGATTAAATTCAAAGAACAGTTTCCCAATCAGCAACTGAATTTTCTTCGGCAATTAAAATGTGTATTTAACCGAGATGATTGCGCAGTTTGTATACTTACACAATTCAGAGCGACTTCAAATTCCCAATGGGCATCGTTCATGATCCCAGCGTTATTGATTACAATATCAATACTTTTCCAGGTGTTGATCGCTAATTTGAAAGCGGCTAAAAACAAATCCATGATAAAGGCAAAATATTAATTATATGGCTAATTAGGGTAGCAACCGTTATGTTTCATCTAGTATAAAGATAATTCGGTTTGTGAGGGTTTGGCTAACATGGTTCGCTAAGTGCAGGTGTTATTAAATATGTTAATCTCCCCGCATAAGTGTTTGTACAAATAATTCATAAAATATAACATGTAAAATTATTTTAGTTTGATATGATACACATCAACGTGTTTGTCAGAAGCATAATATAAGTCGATGTATTGATTTGAAATTTCTAAAACTATTGTGATAATACATGCACATACCTTCTAACTGATCAAATTTGGTAACATCAGTCGTGACAAAGATAACTTTGTTTTCTCCAAATTCTTTAGTAAGCTCCTTTACTGCTTCCTCGCCTTTTGATGCATTAACGTCGATAATGGTTACGGCCTAAACATTAAAAGATTTTCTGATCAAAAATATTATCAATTATCATATAACAGGAAAATTTTATTTTCTAAAATTATCTAAAAGCAATTAATTGCACAAAAATGTATCTACTGCAACTAGACTACCAAACGTTATTGAACAATAGCAAATCCATACTCAATTATAGAATTCCGTAGCCAACATCCTAGAAAAGTTAGAGTAAGTAGTGGAAATGTTAACCATAGGATTTAAACTTTTTTAGAAGTATAAGAATTTGTTCTATACTGCACGACCACACTGTTAAAGCAGCAAACATTTTACCTATTACAAAACCCTGAAAAATCAGCACTTTTCTGCCGCACCTTCAAACCTAGAACTGGGAAGACTACTCTGAAGAAGAAAATAAACACAACTTAATACATGAATGTATTATATGTATTGTATGTATAACAGAAGATAACATAAATTTGGATATAATGTTCACATTATAGCAACATTTGCCGTGTTTTTAGTAAACTACGGTTTGCCAGTTAAATACCGGACAAAATACTTAAAGCGTCAAGCGATAACCCTTAACACAACCTCACAATTTGAAGAAAACAGAAACAGGGTGTATATGTTAACTGTTGGCTATGTCTATATGAATTCTGAAAGTGGAACTCTAACATTTTTTAACCAAATTGCATATAAAAGATTGCCTAACCATTAACCTTTTATACTATCTATATTAAAATATTACGAAAAGAATGTGACAGCGTCCAAATTAATGCCAAATTGTAATAAAATTGTTGCAAAAAGTACAAAATAAATGTGGTCACTTTATGAAAATGTATTTAAAATATCAAACTTTTGAAGCACTTGATTGGAATTGAATATGAGATTTGTATACTGTTACAATTTGCCTCTGTAGCACTATTTTTTAATGGAATGGCATTAATAGTATATTGAAAATGAGTTACAGAAGGCAACATATTCAAGAATGAATCCGAAATTCCTTTCCCTGTTTCGGCTTCCATTTACATTATTTATTTAAATTTTTTTATAAAAATAGTTGACAATTTCTAGGAAACTTTTGGTAGAATATAGTTAGGTTGGTAGCAATTACTTGTGTTTGTCAGTTGTGGGAATTCGACGTTTCAAAGTTTATTTAACACGACATCGACATTACAGTTTAATGCAAAATATATCAATTCCACAGACCGCGATAATACTCAAATCTGATAAAGTCTTTCAGCAGGGAACATACACTTAATGTCAGACCGCAGGTATACCAATCGCTGACAACAAAATGTCACTCAAAATCGTTTAAGAATGAACTCCATTCTAGTCTTAAAAGTAGTGCGAGAATAATGTCATTCTAATGCCGAAACAGAGAAAGTACTTTCTCTACATATATGTTTAGATACCTATAAATCCTTCGATTGCTACGGCATCAAAAATAAAATTGTTGATCAATGGAAAAGTTGTAAAACTGTAAACACTAAACATTTAACAGGAAAATCCTACATTTTCAGCAAAACGTTTAAGTTACTGGTTTATCTTTAGATTTACGCTGCATCATTTATTTGATTCTTAATTAATGGCCGTTCTTTAAAATTCTATTGGGCAGCACTCCAATTTTTCGATTGACAATAAGTTTCAGTTTTTCCGAGTCGGACTAATTTAATGTATGCAATGAATTTTTCATTAGGAGCATTGATATTTCAGGCAAAAGGAAAATAATACTGGTAATACATTTCCTAAATTTTTTTCCATAATAAATTTCAACATAAAAGCGAAGTAAACTACTAAACAATTCCTGCGTTTTAATTATACTGTTGCCCAATATTATAACAGCAATAATTTAGATATTATGCGCAAATCTAATCTAAAATACATAAACGCATGCAATAAATTACAGAAGCTAAATTGCAATGTCTACAGGTGAAAAATGAAATGGCACTTACATGGATTCCATTACGAAGAAGTTCCTTAACATAATTAAGGCCGATACCAGAAGCACCACCTGTTACAAGTGCAATTTTTCCTTTAATATCGTACATCATGAATGGATTTTAGATACTTCTAGTAGAAATCCTTCCTTGCAAACAACAGGTTGGCAAGTGGGAAGAATAAAATATTCCGTGGGTTTTATACTCATGTGTATGAACCTATGTGAAGTGAGTATCTAAAGATAGCAACTGTTTTGCCGAAAATTCCCGAACACCATAAAGGCACGAAAAAAAGTAGATTGCGCTAAAATGAATGCTCTCAACAAATAAATGAAAATACGTCGTGTATCCTGTAAGTATAACTCTTGTCACGATTTTAAATGTAATAATAATATACGTAATTAAAAATAATTCCTGGGCCTTTACGCATAAATTATTCATAATTGCTAAACTGTGTCGGTCTGATATTTAGCTTACAAATTATGTAAATGCATAAGCAATCATATGCCACTTTCAATTTACTTGCAAAGCCTTTATTGGGGTTGTAATTTCACCCCCCTCTTACAATAATCAAAAATTGCCGGTGAAGAGAAATCTGTGCCAGTTTGGTATTCAGCTTAAAAATTATGTAAATGCATAACCTATCATATGCCACTTTTACTTGCAACGCCTTCCTTGGGATTGTAATTTCACCCCCTCTTATAGTAAACAAAAATTACTGGTAAATAAAATCTGTGCCAGTTTGCTATTCAGCTTAAAAATTATGTAAATGCATAAGCTATCATATGCTACTTTCAAATTTACTTGCAACGCCTTCTTTGGGATTGTAATTTCACCCCCTCTTATAGGCGATTTAAATTAAATTTTCCGGCGTGCACACAATCAGCTGTTTTAGGTGAAACACAGTCTCACTCGCCAGCAGGTTCTAAATAAATCATTGCGCAGTGTAGTCATTTAGTGAATGTGTGTATTTTTTGTTCTTGTTCGATTTTGGCCGTAATCATGAGTCACAATAATTTATTTATATTTATTATTTATATTATATTATATTATTTATAATGCGAGTAAGTTCGAATTCGACAACACAGACAATTAGAACATTGTAAAAAATTTCTGTACAATCAATAACGGCTCTAAAACATTTTTAAACTTACTGCAACATGTAGGTAGATTTGCTAAAATTTCTTCCCGCGCAGGAAAATAAATTGTGGGACTAAGTACTACGTACAGGACATTCAACGTAGTATAAAATATGGTTTTACACGTTTGTGAAGATAAACCACCAAACAATATGCTTAAAACAACATACGACGAGTTATTTTTCAACTTAATGAAAGTCAGAATGATTCTATCCCGAATGGTTAAACGATCCTGAGGTGAATTATTTCAGTTAGGCCAAATATGTTCACTACTGCAACATTTCTAGCTCCTGCTTTTGGAAAATAATGAAAAGCTAAGTTACGGCACCTTTTGATTTTAGAATCGCAATTAAACACGCAACAAAACGTTTTGTCATTGCTTTCCTTCTTTGGAGTAAACTCCATTCTTCAAGTATTGACGTTTTAATTTCTTAAATATATTTTTTCTATTTCGGTTTTATAAAGCCGTTCTAAGCGCACTGTTTTAGCTTAAAAACAGTACGTTAAGGAGGCCTATAATCGTACTGTTTTTAGTTTGTTTTTTTACGATGTTGGTAGTTCGATTTGAATTTGAAAATTTGAAATGTCAGT
>JABXWE010045290.1:0-15656 GCA_014611495.1 Limonius californicus
CTCGTGCGTAGAAATTATTTGTTTAACATTTAAATAATAAAATAGAACGAATTTAAAACTTAACCTCAGTTTTTAAAAGTTATATTACGATATATACAGAGTACTTCCGAAATGTATTTCCCATTTATAGAACTATTTTTTTAATAAAATCTGGTAATTTAAATTACTATGTATAAACTTATTTACCCTTTTTTTTTAATTTCTATAATTAATATTCCCAATTAATTAAGCATTTCATGGGTTGAATAAAATGGTTGCTGCTTTGCAACCATGAATACGCGGTTTTATAGAGAATTGTTTTAATTTGTATTAAGACCACTCACAAAAGTATTAAAATTACATATTATTTGAAATTTATGTTAATATTCACATCTGTAAGTAAAACTACGTTTTAAATTCTGCATAAATAAAAATTTAACTTGTATAAAGTAACTACATTTAGACCATTTCTTTTATAAATAAATTTGTAAATCTTAAATTCAGCTTAAGTTGAACTTTTAAATCCTTTATTTTATTTATATTTTGGTTATTATTATTAATTAATCTCAAAAATGACAAACTCTTACATTTTTAGTCTAAACCTCATATTAAATATAAAATAATGTATTGTGGAGTTAAATATTATATTGAGTAGTTAGATATTTTATGTACACATTTATAGTATTATTATAGTATTTATATAGTATTACCAAAGAATATAGATCAGAGGTCTCCAAACTTTTTAGCCTAAGGGCCGCACTGACTCCTGCACTAAGTCCCAACGGCCAAGACCTAGCTAGCTCATCATACCAACATACTGTAGTTTTAAATAACGCGCAAATTTTCTTACTGGGACTAGCCGGCGAGTGTGACATCTACGGGGCAGGGCGCGGGGGTGGACTGCGCTCCTTTCGCAATTTCGGTTGGTACTTACGGGCAAGTGTCAAGGACATTTCATTGCGGTAGAGTGTTTCTCTTTGGCCCTGGATGAGTCAACAGTAGTTTTAGATACTGCTCAAGTGTTACTTTTTATTTGAGGGATAGATAAAAATTATGAAGTGTATGAAGAGCTTCTTGACGTTCATAGCATTCACGTCACGACCACTGGAGAAGATATTTTTAAAGGAGTTGAAAATGCTGTTCAGAAAAACAATCTTCAATGCAAAACTTGAGTGTATCACTACTGGTGGTGGCAAAAACATGTGTGGGAAAAATAAATGTGTCGTTGCTCTCATATCAAAGGCCGTAGAAAATGAAGGTGGTTCAAAACCATTAATCGTACATTGCATCATTCATCAACAGTCTTTGTGCGGAAAATGCTTAGATATGTCTGAAGTTTTA
Organism: Limonius californicus; assembly: GCA_014611495.1. Classification (NCBI taxonomy): domain Eukaryota; kingdom Metazoa; phylum Arthropoda; class Insecta; order Coleoptera; family Elateridae; genus Limonius; species Limonius californicus. The sequence goes on from JABXWE010045290.1 coordinate 1,321, forward strand.
AAGCCAGTCATGTCAGCTGTCAATTATATCAGATAACATGCGCTCAATCATCGTCAATTCCGCGAGTTTATTGGAGAAAATAACTTACCATATTATACGCTGGCTTAGCTGCGGAAAAGTTCTAACGGGATTTTTTGAGCTCCGAACAGTAATCGAAGTTTTCCTGAATGAAACGAATCGTCCTCTGGCTGAGTTACAAAACAATGAGTGGTTATGGAAGTTATCATTTTATACAGATTTGGCTAAACATATGAATGACCTTAATTTAAAATTACAAAGAGAAAACCAGCTTCTGCCTGATTTATACACTCATATTAAGTCATTTCGACAAAAAATTGTTTTGTTTCAATCCCAATTGCACAAAAAATGTTTCACGCATTTTACTACATGCCAAACATTCAGTCAGCAAACTGAGACTCTATTTCCGGTAGATTTCACAGTTGAAGCTTTGGGTGCTTTAAAAATAAATTTTGAGTCTCGTTTTTCAGATTTTGATGCAATTGCACACGATATCAAGATTCTTCAAAATCCTTTTAACACCGATATAGAAACCCTTGCCCCAAAACTTCAAATGGAAATGATCGATTTGCAGTGTAGTGATATTTGTAAGAAAAATATTTAAAGTCATCATTGCTGGAATTTTATGAGTCACTCCCACAGTGGAATCTACATAAATCTCATTAATCATAATTTCATTATGTGAATTACCTATGTATGTCACGTCTTATTGTAAGTTTTCAGGATAAATCTCATATCATTACAGTTAAAATGTTCAATTTCATTATGTATGTCAGTTACTGTGTTTCTTAATTGGTCTTTAATAAACTCCTCTGATTATTATATTTTGTATGATTTACATACATTGTAAATTTTACAATGTAATCAAAACACACTATAGAGGGCCGGATACCGGGCATGTCCGGCTCGCTACCGTGAGCCGGATTGGTGGTTCTCGCGGGCCGTAGTTTGGAGACCCCTGATATAGATGTATATTCTTTGGTATTACATAAAATTAGAAATCATATATTATGAACTTCTAGATTTGCTTACACGATTAATTTTTGTAAAATCACTTTTGATGAGTTTACTAAGTGCATTATAAATCTTAGCCCGTATAATGGAAATGAATTAATTAATAATATGAAGCTTACAATTTTACAGGATGCGTGATCAAAAAAATTTCTACCTGAATTTGGCTTTGAATGCCATACCTGTCGTATGTTCCACCTTGCATTTAGTTTCAGTGACATTAAACAATACTTAATGTTGCAAATATAATTCTTATAATGGTGCCACTCAATTATTAATAAAATGCATAAGGAGTGGAATTGCCAAATGCACGTGTATTTTATATTTAGGTTAGTAATACATATTTTTACTTATTCATACATAACAAAATTTATTCATGATTATGAAATTATATATTTCTTGAATTTCTAATTTTTTAGATGATCGTAACAAGCAACTCAGTGTTATTTTTAAGTATAATAATTTGAATGATGTGAGAAGAACCACCTTATACTCCTAAGATTTATATAGGTTTTAAATAGATGGCACACATAATAAATACAAACATATTTATAACATCATAATATATTTCTGACATAAATATACAACACAATATACAAAAATTAAAATTAAACAATAACAAGTGATCAGATTGTTTAAGTACAAACTAACTAGCATTACTGATGGCTTGCCTAGTATTTGATACCCTATCTACATGTCCGTCTTTGGCAGGGCAGCAAATTGACTGACCCATCAGCACTCTTTGACCTTGAACTAAATTAAAGCGAAAATTCGTAGGTGCTTCAAACAACAGCACGATTGTGGAACCCATCCTGAATTCTCCGAAGAGGTCTCCCTTTTGCAGAGATAAGTTACTCCCTAGGCATTTATCCTTCCAGAGATACGGCTGTTTGTATTTGGGCCTGTTTGTCTGCAATCCCTTGTCACAGTAGACTCTAATGGAACCTACGTTAGTAGCTCCTACATGCAAAAAAATATTTTCTTAATCGTAGGTCAAAATTTGGTAAGAGAGAATCTTTTCGCATTGAGTAAATTAAATCTATTATAAAAATTATTCAACAACAAAGTAAATTTTTTACTGACCTACGGCAGTCATTGAGAAAAAGCCGTGTGCCCACTGTCCTACATATATGGCACGCTCATTTAAGCAAAACAGACGAGGTACCCATCGTGCTATCAATGGGTTAACAGAGAGTAGTTGACCTGGAAAATGTCTGCGATGTGTTGGCTGCCAATCAGTTGGTGAATGAAATCTAGCAAAATGATAAGAATCAATGAAAAAATATGTCATAAATTTAAATCATGCTTGAAATACACACTGATAAAGTGTGAAAGGTTGAAACAAGATATAAAGCTCATAGTTTACAACGCTTGTGGTGTACGAATTGCAACACCATGCAAACCAGGAAGTCACAATTTTGTTTTCTCTAGATTTAAATCGGTGAACTTTAGTAGTACATTATCAAAATGCTGTGATTAATTTTTATACAAACAAATGAAGTGGCTCCTACATAAGATTTACTACAAATGCGAAGGAACATTAAAATAAAAAACAGCTCACCTGTGGTAATCGCCTGGTGCAAGATATATAACACACTGATACAAAGTGCTGGGACGGTCTGGTTTGTACAACAATGACTTTCTGTAATCACTAGCAGTACTATTACTAGGATTGTTAGTTTTCCAAGTATTATCACCAAAGAAGTTTTCTAGAGAATATGTTACACCTTTTACCTGAAATAAAAAAAAATTACAAGGGAAACACTCAACTGTATCACATTTTATCTCAATCGGACTACTTTTACATTTGAGGTTTAATTTTTGTATACTAAAGATCAAGATCACCTTTAGTATTTCTAAATGTTAGAAATATCATTGATTTTTAGAAATTAAATCAAGGATAAACCTCATTTAATCATATTTACTAATGTGCTATATGAGATAGTAGTATGACTAGTTTCTGGTAATGATTAGGAAAGTAGAATTTTGACATTGAACTGAAGACCAGTAAATATAAGATTGCAATAGTACATAAACAAGATGTGTCCAATTAATGGTTCAACGCTCATATATCAATATTTGTAATGCAAAATTCTTGAAATCTGAAGCCTTAAAATTTAAGGCTCTCACAGGGCTGCCAATGCAAAAATCTGATTTTACCCACCTGGTGTAACGAAATTCCCCAAAATCCCGGAAAATTACCCGCGAAATTCAAAAACCTTCATACGAAAAAAAGAATAAAATTGGCAATAAAACATTCTTTATTTATTTTTACTCCAAATATTAGCACTGTATATTAAGGATGCTATGGTTGCAGTATACTGGGACGATATGCCCGCCAATCTCAAAAATTCAGAAGAATAAAATAAATTTTACGTCCGTTTACGCGGGTACAGCTGCACGTAAAATTAACACCCTTCTTTACACAACAAACAAAGATAAAACGGTTTACGGTCTTTACGCAAACTTGCTATCGCTCGAATGTTAAATGTTATGTTACCAAAGAGCATTGATTGATTGTTTTGAAAGAGCGGGATCTAGGACGCAGTTTTCCAAACATCTCTAAGCGCTGCAGCCATCATTGGCTTATTGTACACCCTGACTAAGAATTTTGCCTATTTGGGGTAATTCCAACTTCAGTAGTGATTTTTAACGTGTCACACATCGTAGTGGCACGGGACCTACGGCTTTACTTCTTATCCGACAGAAGGCGCATTTTCAGATTTTTCCCCGCTAGAAAAATCTCGCCGACTTCAGTCAGGTTCGATCCCGCGTCGCTCGGATCTAAAGGCAAATACGCTAACCACTAGACCACCGAGGCCGGCTACCAAAGAGCATATAATTATATGCTCTATGATGTTACGGAACTTTCTGGCCAGGTGGCCGGTGAAGGGTTGCTAACCTAAACTTAACGTGAAAATTGTCAGCGCACATTTTGTGTTGCCAACCTAAATTACCGCGAAATTTAAAATTCCGACGACTTTTAGCAGCTAATGTAGAAAGAACAATTTTTAGCAAAAATCGATTATTTGAGAACCTTGAAATTACCCGAAAATACCCACCAAAAAAATTATCCACAAATTACCCGAAGGCATGTTAAATTACCCCCATTTTGGGGAATTATCCGCAAATTGGCAGCCCTGATGTCTCACATGTTTCATCAATGTAACCCATACCAATCCAAGGAAAGTAAGAAATATGTTCATCAGTACAATCTTTGTTGTTGGCAATGAAATTCTCTGTTGGTAACATTACATTAAAATAAAAATTAGGTTGGTAGAAGAGATATTACAGTAAGAGAGGTTAAGTTGTGTTTTGATAAAATGTGCTTTTAGTTATTTTGTAGTTATTGAGGGTAAAATAAACGTAATAAGCAAACGTGGTTTGCTCATTCAACAGTAAACAGAATAGAAACCAATAATTTTTAGCACTATAAAAAAAGGAATAGTCAACTCCCAAAGCGTGTAGAACTTTATGAAGGTATTCCCTAATGACGCCCATAAGATTGTTTTTTTTTTATGAAATTACAAATACTGAAGAGTGAAAAGCAAGCATAGTTTGATGTATCTTAATTAATGCAACTTCTAACATGCTTTTTTTTTAAGTAAGCTGGAAAAGCAAATATTTTTCATCAATGCAATACATTATTTCTCAAGAAAATTAGGAAACCTCAAGCATTCAAAGCAGAAACTCAGGGTGGCCCAACTAAATCAATCTGCCTTGAATGAATAACTTTGTAAATGATAAAATTTGAAAAATTCGGCGAGATGTATCGACAATAGTTTGAAGCGGGACATCTTTTACCATGTAAATGATCTACTTCCATCCACTAGCCTCAACCACCAACTCCAAAATTTTAAATGGTAGAAGGTGTCGCGTGATAGTTCATTTAGAAGGTTTCTCTGCTCTTTGTACAATCTGCATTTTTTTTTAAATTATTGATTCGTTTTTGACAAATGGCATTTTGAAGTTTCTATGTGAAAATGTTAAATTTTCAGTTTATTTGAAAGTGACCACCACTATTCTCTGTATAATAAATATTAAATTACATAACAAAGCAACAGAACAAAATAATACAATGTGTTTTTAATTCTATTCGTTTGTACGAAATGTCTATAATTATTTAACTGCTTGTAAAAAGTCCTAGTAGATTTATTTTTTTGGAGTTCCCTAAAAACTAATATCTGCTACTCAACCAGATTATCGGGAAGAATAAAGAAGAGCCAGATTAATCAGGAGTGTCGTTAATTAGCGTCCGAAATATTTAGTAATGTATGCGATTGCTTTGAAAAAAAAAAGCAACCTATAAGTCTATCTTTTTTACGAGTTTAGGAATTCCAAAGCATAAAAGCAATAATAAATTCATAGACATATCTTTATCAATACAACCTCTAACAATATTTTTTGAAGAATTGTGAAGCTTTTAAAGTAAATATAATTTCATATACATTTCATCAATGCAACCTCTAGCACCAGTTCAACCCATAAAATAATTTATTTATAATTAAATTATAAATTGTGTTACGAAATTACAATTATATATTACTCATTATGAAAAAAGACCAAAAACATGATAAAATGTATATTCAATACTGCAATAATTTTATCAAAGGTCATGGCATAAAAATAAACACATGAAAACATACCAAATCAGTCAACAGGGGAAAATTTTGATTTTATGAAAACATGTTAAAGTACTAACATAGCAAAAAATTTTCCATAAATGATTAAGACAAACAGAACTATTTTCTTGGAATAATACAGAAATACAAACCTGTTCAACATGTCCATTGTTGACTGTGCTAAAGTGCAGAACAGTGCCGTCGCATGGTGAAACTAGACAACTAGTGGGGTCGATAATTCGCACACCTTCCTTCAAAGCCCTAAAATGAAACATTTCGTAAAATTAATTGGAGGTATCACATGCTTTAGCTTTTTGTTTCTCTAATCTAATTACTCTACATTACAGTTATATCAATGAATCATCCACATCCAAACACGTTTACAAATAATAAAAGAAAACTATTTGCAATTAATCTTAAGATAACCGTATATTCTCTGTAGACAAAATAATTTTAATAAAGCTTGGACACAACATTTCAGTTAAAAATGAAAATTTGCCATTTAATACAATCACAATCTACAAATTTTTCACTTTACCTAGTAAAAAACTCAGTTAAGCTTTGGTACGATTTAAAATCTTCACTGGCAGCTTCTGAGACATTCACCCCGAAAGCATTGCTATAAATCCCGTAGATGTAAGGTCGCATTGATTCTGGCAGTTGTCTATCTGAAATTTACAAATATTTTAATAGAAAAAAGCAGGAATATGAAAAAATATGTTTATAAGTAAAAATAACCTACATTTTTTTATCATGTACTACTAACGTGTTGTGACTGATATTTGTTTACTTGTACATGTCCAAAGTTTGGTGAATTTAAACTACGTGGCAAGTGGGCTAGATAAGAAGTAAACAAGGGACAAAGAATTCCAGACACAAATGTGTTTATTGGCCTTGAGAAAATGTGAAGAAATAATATGTTAAGGAAGTAATATGTTGATGAATTAAAAAAAATATAGATTTGGAGCTTTAAAGTTTCAGACAACACTCAAGTTGGGAATAAAATTATTCTTATTAATAATTGGAATAAATAAATTCCTAGTGAAACTATAAACTCGTTACAGGATCATTCACAAAAATACATCGGAAAATTAGGTATCAAAAAAACAATAAATTGTTTAAGAACTGCAAAACATAAATTGAACGAAATTTAATGTAGACCATAATTTGAGAAATTTTAGCAAGATATTTTTCATAACATAATATTTTAATAAACATATTTAAATGATTTTAAATTAAGAAAATAAGACCCAGACTGCTGGGGGCCAACTTGCAAGAATTTTATCAGTTATAGTAAAGATTTGATTCTCAACAGTGATTGTAAAAATGTTTTCAGCAATAGAAATATTTTAATCAATTCATTGGTTTTGTCAAATTCCATTTGCAACGTTGAATAAAAAAAAATTGGGGCACTTTTTTAAAAGGTGGCTTAGATTTTATGAAAATTTTAGCTTGTAAGCGTTTTTTATATGTAAAATCTTTGACAAATGTAAATTCAATGGTGTGCCTGTTTGTTTTGATTTCACTGACAATACTTTACAGTAAACAATAACTGATGTTAAGCCACTGTACAAAGCCATGTTTATACAACAAAATATTACTGCTCGAAATGTTTTACATTTCACTTGACATTAAAAGTTACAAATTTTTTTAAAAACAGGCCAAGCAAGTAGAGAAAACAAATGTATTCTACAAAAATATAATTTTAAACAATGCTTCGGATGGTTTATAGTATGAGATTCCCTGGCTTAATTTAACAATTATTTGTGATGCACAAGTAAACTATGAAAATTTAAAAAGAAATACTTTAAAACGAAACATTAAATATCTTGTTAAAAAAAGGCCCAGCAAGCAGACAAGAAAAATGAAACTAGCAAAAATAACACTTCTGAACACTGTTCAAAATATACAGTTTGAGATTCACTGAGTTAATTTAATAAAATATTTCTTACTGATAAAATTACTCACCAGCCAACCAAGAATATTTAAAACTGTATAAATAAAAACACAACAAACACAAACTGATAAGATTAAAACAATATTTGATAAAACAATGAAACCAGCAAGTTTATTCTCCTCCAGAATTCAAGACAATTTTTTCAGTTTATTGCACTGATAAGTGACAGGTTTATCTGGTTGAAGTTTATTTGACCTTATGTCTGGCTAAAGGCTAAACAAATATTTAAAGTGTTACGGAAATTACTAAATAAAATCTTGGGAGACCTACCTGCAATCCAGCCCCAACATCGACTAGCTGCTCGCAGGGGCAGGGCACAATAGATGTTGACTTCCCAGTTTTTAGCGGTATGTTCAACTGAAAATTTGCGATAAGCTCGCCATTGCATTACGGCTATGAGACAGAGCCCTATGGGCACAAACCTGGTGATTACTCCTTTCCACGTCGCCCATTCTATTAGAAAGAGAAATTAATAAACTGTTGAGGGGATTTATTCGCTTACGTGCTAACATACGCTGGTTACACTTTATTTAGAATGCAGACCTTGTGAAAGTTCTAAAATATCGATATAAGGCAGAGATATTTCAGAAAGAGTTATTACAGACATCCTTGCAGCTCAGAGTCATATCATGAAATGCTCTCCCACAGCCAAAGTAAACACACAAGCACTAGGAAGTGGGTGATGTGCTGATAAAAGGTTATCACTTTGCGTTTCTACGTACCTCTGATTTTCCCACGATTTGTTGAAAAACATTTTACATAATCTGTTTTCGGGATTATAGAAGATAATTTCCAGCTCTGAGAAGATATAAGACCATGCCTGGTGTGACGAATTGGCCCCACTACACTAAAAGAAATAAAAGTAAATAAACATGTTTTGATTTGTGTTTAAATAACAAAATAAATAGTTACTTACAGTCTTACGCTGCTTAATAAGTACATCGGTATTCTGTTATGGTATTTTCCACATCATCTACTTAAAAATTTAAGAAACTTTGCACATTTCGGTTCACACGTACATAACCTCACAATTTTTGAAATAGTTAATATGACCCGTTCACAATGACTACCAGTTGCTCAATCATATAAGGTAGTTCATAGTATTCCCGAGAAAAAGTAGATAATTATATGTAATAATACTAATAATGGTAAGCCTCTACACCCCAAGATTAGATAAATCCAATAAATTACTTGAAATGGCTCCAGTAATCCAAACACGCTGACTCAAAAATAAAATTATTTGGCAATGTGACAACTTTCATAGTCGCCCACAAGATTTATTTGACCACTGCGGCGATTTTACTATACAGGGCGGTTGTTCTGCATCTATCTATTAAATTAGAATTGTTTTAATTATTTGCTGCTAATGCCAGGACCGGTTTTAGGCGAGGACACCTGCCATCGACACTTGAAGATGATACGCGCAGCCACGTGGTGCGACTTATCATTTTAACAGAGCAGAACGTTTGCTTACAGTTAAAGTTATATACGTCCATATGTTGTTATAATGTTGAAAAATGTCTTAAAATAAACATATCACTTGCGTAGAATTGAATCACCTCAAAACATTTCGTTTGGAATCAACAAAACAAATATTTAAATAGTACTTGGTCAAACTTCTGAAACCAGTACAGAAGAGCTTGTTTACATATGTAAGTTCCATACTACTTCTAATGATATATTTATTGTTTTCGAAGGTCTAGTTAGAGTTAGTAGGTATACTATTTGATTGCTCTATTGACCAACTACTTTATCTGAAAATCATCATACTTTAGTACCTACCTGTTTATTATGCCACAATAATTACCTTCTTATTACGATGAGAGCTACAGAATCTATACTTAATTAATGTATGTACATATGTAGATTAATTTACTTAAACACTGTGATGTTAGTTTTGAATTTAAGAGATAATATCAATTTTCTGTAATAAATACATTGTGATGTTTGAAAAATGGACATAAATGAGCGGAAACATACACACTTACTCTTTAAGTGAAGCGTGTGTTTTATACGACAAGAGATGTTAAACAAAAAGTCAATATAAATTAAGAAACCATGTACGATTCTAAATTACATTCTATAAAAAAAACGGATCTTGAAAAACATCTCTTAACTTCCGCTTGTGGTTTCGGTTTTTTTAGTCTTCGTCTAGGAATAAAATGATAATATGCATGTCCTCCTGGCTATTTCCTTATTATTTTTTTTATTAAAAATTTGAAAGCGCTCCAATTAAAGATATTTTAAGCGCAAAGATTTGTTTACAAAGTGTAGTTCCAATGTCTTAGAGTTGTTCGATAATTTAAAGTTTATATCAATTAGAGTAATTTGAGGAAACGGATCGAAATTTTCGAAATATCTTTGTTACATTAATATGTAAACTAGATAAGTTAGCAGCTGTACACTTAGCCCATCTCTTCAAAAGCTTTCTAATTTCTCCGTAGAAAAAAGTTTTTGGTCTCGTGCTTAACCAATTCTGCACCGCTTCAACAAGCTCTTCATCCGAATGAAACTTCTGTCCACCCAGCTCCTCTTTCAGCGGCCCAAAAACTTGGAAATCACTTGCTGCCAAGTCAGGGCTAGGTATATAATGGGTGGTCTAACAGCTCCAAGCCAAGATCTTTATTACACTGACTCATTTTCTTGGCCATATGTGCAAACTTTTACAAAATTGAGCAAGACTTGGACGATTAAAAAATCTGAACCACCGCTTATACATGTATTTAAGTCAATAGCAATTCATCAACTATGTTCAATTCTCTCGATGTTGATGTCTGTCGTCGTAACGGAAACCCTTCACGAACGCTCTTAAGGTGCCCGGACACTTCGCCCACCGACCACTTCGCCCACTCGTCTTTTAGTACCATATTGCCCAACCGGATGTCCAGTTCGCCCAATTTTTGATATGTACCACATCGCCCAACACGACCACTTCGCCCAACTTTTCACGAGGGACACAACGCCCAACAGGACCACTTCGCCCAACTCTTCGCTGGGGACACAACGCCCACCTCGACTACTTCGCCCAACTTTCGTATAGACCCACAACGCCCAAAATAGGACCATATCGCCGAAAATACGTTCGTTAGAACTCGGTTAATGTACACATGCGTGGCCGGACAATTCGTCCGCCGACCACTTCGCCCACCTGTCTTTTTGTACCATATTGCCCAACTTTTCACGAGGGACACAACGCCCAACAGGACCACTTCGCCCACTTCTTCGCTAGGGACACAACGCCCACCTCGACCACTTCGCCCAACTTTCGTATAGACCCACAACGCCCAAAATAGGACCACAACGCCGTAAAACCGTTCGTTGTAGAACTCGGTTAATGCACACATAAAATGTTTAAATAATATAGTAACAAAGTTGTGTCACCACAACGCCAAAAGTATATTCGTGCGAACTCTAAAAGTCTTGATTTATTTGTAAAAGAAAGAATAATATTTTATATGGCCACAATGAAATGGTTCAAAGCGGAACCGGAAACAAAATTTAGAAATGTTTTTCCGCGCATTTATTCCTTAAGAATGTTTTGAAATGTTTAGATAGCAAATCAATAATCATTTACGTTTTCCCGAAATTTTCAACCTCAATGTGGAGTACTAGGCAATTTTTCAAAGTTAACAACTTTTAAGCCATTTTTTACAGAATACGTGCACGTATCAGTAAAAGATTCAGGTTATATCGTAGCTCAAAGTCGTCCAAATCTTTCGATGAAAAAATAATTTCAAAACTTTAAAATACCAAAACGTGACGCTTTCTAAATTTTCTAAAATTTATTTTTCGAAATCTGCACGCACGATTTTTTAAAATATTCTTTTCTATCGATAGTGGCGCGAATGGTAAGTGACTCTGACCATTTTTTTTTAGGGAATGGCGGCAGTTAAGGCGTCCTTTTAGTAGGTCGGTGGAACGCTATAAATTGACCAATTTGAAATACCTATAACTTCTTTGTAACTGCATTTGGAAAAATATCAATTTTACAACAACACCATTAGACCCTTCTTCGCCGCGCTGAAAGAGCAAAAATGTCAAATTTGAAATTAGAAAGGAGTTAGGAAGGCTTTTATAAAAAAAGGAAAATATTAAATAGGAACGTAAATGTAACTTTTAAAATATTGTTCTTCTTTTACCGCGGTGTATTTAAATGCTGTTACTATATACACATGTCGATCTTGTTGTAGAGTTGCGTTGTTTTGAGGTAATTGGTATTTAACTTTAAAAAATTGTAAACTATTTTACCAAAATCCAACGAAACTAGGTAACACACAGAATGTCGGATTGTTGTGCTAATGAGCACATTGCTGATAAGATTCAAAGGGATTAGCGTGAGTCAAGCCATAATACTTTAGCCCGAAGCTATTATGTTGAGGTAAAAACGTTTACTTGAGTTTTGAATTTCAAAGGAAAACTGATAGAATAATTTTATATTGTACTTATATAGTGTTTAGAAAATAGAAGGTTACCATAATAAAAATTAAAAATTCCTTTATTGGATTTTATTTACTTTTGCTTCTACTTTATAACATTGTAACGGGGTGAAAATGTGAAGGGTGAATTAAATTGCGAGTAAATTAGCAATCTCAAAACTCCACATTTTGCGTTCGGAAGATAAGAGCGCGGAACAACAAACATCTGGTAGCACCGTCATCCGAGGATTCACCAGAAGCAAACGTTCCTTTCCCGTTGGAGTGGGAGCGCGAGTATCTCCGACCACCCCGGACTTTCCAGTATAAAACAACAGCGCAGCCCATTTTAAAATCACACTTTTCGACTCTTATTTCCTGGCTCTTGAATTTATTCAAAAGTCAGAAATACCAGTCGTGCTTTTCCTTTAAGAATTGTTCTTAAAAGATCCCAGTTAAATATTCCGATCCTGAAAAATTAACCCAGTGAATACCGTCCAGATTAATTAAATCCGATTCATACCTGCGAGTGAATTAATTTTCCCAGTGTTCGCCGGTATTGCATTAACCGTTTACAAATTGTTACAGTTCCAGTCCGAGACTCCGTCGACGAGAATATCTGTCGCCCTCAACCGCAGGCAGCAGCGGCGAAAGTTTTACCAGGCCGGTCGACGAATCTTTTGGATTCGTATTACAGTTGTTTCACAGTGAAGTTGGTAATTATTCCGGTGCAACCTGCTTGGCTATTTTAATATTGTTTATACCCGACCGACCGATTTCCGTGTTGTAGACCTTTATATCGCTGGAAGGGGGAGTGTTTGAACTTTTCCACGGCGATAAAAAGCTCTGCCAATAAATTATTATAGCGTTTCGAATCAGTGTTTAATTGGTGCCGTAGAAACGTTGTAATCTTTTCTTTTACCAGTTGAACCCTGTAGAAAGTTTGCCGTGAGTGCGGAGGAACTTTCACGCTCCGTTAAATTTTAATTTTTAATACCCTGTATACTTGGACGAACCGGAGTAGTTTCGGAAACCCAGAACGATACAGTCTTTAGACACAGAGGAATTTTGTGCAAGATTGTGAGAAACTTATACCGTATTTTATTTACGTAACGACCAGAGAAACTTTTGGCCGGCGAAATAAGATTTGCTTGACACTGTACCCGATAATTTTTCACTGTCAAAATTCACAGTCCCGTCCGAATCAGATTTATTAAACAGCGAAGCCAGGTTAAACCGAATTCGAACCAGATACACTGTGAAAACCGCGTAGTTTGAATTTTGTAATTCCAGGAAAGCTGAATTAAATTATTTCCTGTTTGAATCTGTTATTAGAGTAAAATATTCATATACGTACCGATTGTTTTATACAGAACTGCCTAGGTTGAAGGAAGCCAGGAATTCTCGACGTAAAGCGATCCTTGAAAATTGTTTACTTCTAAGATTCATGTATATTTTCGTAAAGCCGACCTACACTGTGAGAATCTTTATTCACCCACTCCGACCTGAATTAAATACCAGAGAACTTACACATTCACGAATTCCAAAATCAAATATTCATAATCGCGTCTTTTCTGTCACTTTAATTAGAGCAACTGTGGCAGCCATCTTCTCGAATAGGAACCGCACGGCGCACGTTCCCGGAGGACCGCCAATCAGCATTCGCCTTTCCCAGAGTAGTTGCAACGCACGAGTTGACGAGGGGACATTGGACCGACCAAGCCGACCCAGGGCCGTACCCAGGATTTTTTATTTAGTTATTATATCGAATCTCATATTATTTGTGTACCAAACAGATTATATTTATTGAGAAATAATTATTAATAAACCTATTGTTATTCACAAGCTGTTATTACTGATCTCTGGACATCTCACGAGCGTACCCGAGCAACATAAATAATTAACGGGTGGCCCAATAAGCGTAAGCGGGCACACCGTTACATGGCCGCATCGAGCAGGGACCCAGACTCAGCACCAGGATAATTGGCGCCCGAGAAATCCGTCCAGAACAAATACCAGGAGAACCGGAGACACTGAAAATAAAAAGAAAGGTTAGTCAAAATTATGTCTGACGACGAGGCGAAGGGAACCGACCCACCAGTCGCCTGGGTGCAGAAGTTGCGCATAAAAGAGCTGGCTGAGCTAGCCCGCAAATATCGGTTAGAGACCGGGGGCAGTGTAGAGGAGCTGAGGGCCCGAATTAAGCTTTTCCTCAGAACGGGAGAAGGTCCAGTTGACGGAGGGGATGCCAAGCAGTTTTACGAACCTCTTCGGGAACCAGTGGCCGCTCCAGTCAACGCGGCGCAGGTGTGCGAT
>JABXWE010045293.1:0-17412 GCA_014611495.1 Limonius californicus
TGTTCTCACTTTATTCTTTCAGTTTCTTCTTATGGTACCGTTAATGAAATTTAAACGCTCGATTTTATGTTTGATATCGATTTCTCCTTGATATGATATTCTGCAGCCTAGAAAGTTGAAACTGTTTTTCTGTTCAATTGTCTTTTCATTGATTATTATTTTTGAGCGACCTGGTTCCTTTCCAAGTTCGGCATCAGCAAAATAACGCATAAGAAAAGCAAAAAACTTAATACAAATTTAGTAGTAACAGAGTAACAGCGAAAGGACGAATAGCATGAACAGCTACATTATTAAAACTAATATATTAGCACGTTCAACACAATTTTAACCAATAATTGAGTAGGTATAATAGAAATTCGAATAGAGTGAAAGGAAAATCTGACACCACCAAAATTAACACAGGTGGAAGAGGGATCTTCAACGTATATTATTATTATAATAGAAAGACGCATAGCGTGACAGACAAAAGGAAAGAAATAGACGCACAGAAATTCAAGTTACTGAAAATAGTGATTGTAGATTTGGTGGCACTTTAAAATTTAACACAACGAAAGCACTAGATAAGAACAATCCAAGTTATTTTGTATTGGCAGCCAGTTTGGAAGTATTTTGAGATCCAACGCCCCAGAAGTCAATATTATATAAAAAAACCAGATGAATTAATCCCACTTCAGACAGCTATAGGTCTGTAATAAACCCCAACTTCATATAAACTAGTTTTTATAAAAGTAAAATAGAACACCCTATATGTTTATTAAAAACTTGTCCCTATCATACAGAAAGCTTCTTGTTCCGCTACTTTAATAAAAAGTAAGTGCAGTAACTATGTTAATTAAAGAGAAGGTCGAAAGAGGCACTTGCAGAAATAAAAAGTGGTAATTCAAATTTGGTTACCTAAAAGAATCAGGTTTGCTGACATGGACGAACTGGTTTAATCATTGAAACGTTCAGTGAATTTGAATACCTTTTTAGTTTTATTCCCGAAGCTTACACCAGATTATCAGCTGCATTCCAAGTACCCTGGGCTATTTTTAGCTCAAACTTCTATGATTAAAGGTTTTTGTTGTTTTTTACTAAAATCTCCCCGATTCCGTTAAACTTATTAAAACTGACATAGAAACCCGTTTCCGTCTGATATGTAAAGTGGTGAACGCGCTTCTTCTATTGGTAAGTTTCCAGTAAAGAGTTCAAAGTAGCAGTTAAATTTGTTGCGTTAAGTACCGGTAGATTTTACCTTTCCGTTTCTCACCTATAGATGTATTCACTACCAGCATTGTTTGGATTTCACATTCTTGTCATGATTTATGCACCAGATTAGACTATAATAACCTGGGAGCGTTCGCATTCCAATTTCCTTCACTTTGCAGGAGAGGAGGCGTATGCCATGCAAAGTGCATAATACACTTCGTGGCTAAGCAATTTCACGTTAATGGTCCTTGTTATATTTTTCCTTAATATGATGTTTATGACAGTCATGACATCACTAGCCTTATTAAACTGACAAAAAAGACAATAAGTAGCTTAACCCCATCGTGGTGGTCTCAAATCATTTATTAAAAAATTGATTAATTACTTTGCTGTAATTTTCCCATACTTAAAATATTTGTGTATCCGAATAACAAATCATTAGAATTACTGAGGTGTTGACGTTTATATACATTGAAATCAATTAAGGGTAAACATAGTTTGTAATTTGCAACGATCACTAACATTTTAGAAGAAATTCAAAACTAAACCAAAGTTTCATATTTCGGGGCGCAGTAAAAGTTTAGAAAGCTTATTAAAAAAAGAAATCGTAAATTAGGATTATTTTTAATTTATGGACAACGATCAGTCAGTCGAGATTCATTGATTGTTGTTTAATTTTAGAATATTTATGAAGTTAGTACGTGCAGCGAATCTATAACTATAAAGGACCATACGAATATTTTGAATTCGAATGTCAAACATTGTAGTTTAAAAATAATCACCAAAGGTCGCATTTGGCAAAAGTAGTAATTCACGTCTGACAATTTGTAAGTACCCGCAGTACTTCACCGGCAGCATTATATTTTTTGTAGGAATATGTATAATCCTATAGATACGCATAATTATTGACAATTACAATACATTCCCACATTAAAGTACAAGTCAATATAGATGCCCTTGATTATTCAAAACTCACCTCGTAAGTTGATAAAATAACACTTGATTTGAATTTTTAGTACTGACCACTGCAGTGACCTGATGAATTTTGGACAAAATTCTATGGAATTCTAAAGAATGCTAATCGTTTTCTACAGTTTCGGTTTTTTTGTATACCACTTATTTAATGGAACTCAAGCTGAACAAAATTTCCTTCAATCATTAAATTTAATCGCAAATGAAAACTTCATAACAAATCTTACAGCAAATAATTCTGTTTTCGTCTCACCCAAACTAGGGGTTATATAATAGCAGAATTTAAAAATAAACTATGAAAACAAAGCTTTACCGAAAAGAACCGACCTGTTTAGTATTTATACATTACTATAATTATAGCATTGTTTAGACAGGGGACGGCAACCCGCAGCCCTCTAGAACCTTTCGTGCGGCCCGCCTAGTTTCGTCAAAAAAGCTGTTTTCGTAGAAACATGAAACGTTAACCCTTAGGTACAAAAAGTGGTATATTTTGTATACAATTTTTCCTCCCCTTTTCTCCCTAAAGTAATTAACAAATTGTGCTTTTTATCGTCCTTTATTGTAATATCGTCTTATTTACACAAAACAATATTAAATTGAGTAACATTACATAAAATTATGACTAAGTAGGAAGCATTTTACTAACATAAGCAAAACATTTTGTATGGGTTGCTTCGAGGACCAATTGTCGGCTTTCACGTTTCGATCGGTCCCGTCTATTGGTTTCACTAATCGCAAAAGTAATTGTATAATAGTGAATCTGTGACGTGGATACTAGAACCTAGCACAACCCCAATAGCTCGTAAGTACTCACCAGAAAGGTAGTTACTGCCACCACGCTAGCTGGCATACTGACTGGAGGGTACATACCTGGAGTCTCGCCACCCCGGCTCCAATGCCCTCCCTGCAGGAACGGATTCAAGATTTTGTGGATCGACAAAGATACCAGTTTCCGACTTAAGGGTAAGATAGCGTCATGTGTTGCATGATGTCCGCCCCTCACCTGCCGGCACCACTTATTGGGTACTCAAGTGACCCAATCCCTTGAAAAAGTTGCCCACCCCTGGTTTAGCGGGTTTAAAATTCCACCATCATATTGAAAAAAAACTCGTCATAAGAAAAAAATCATGTCATTATTCAAGAATAAAGCATTTAATACTAATGACAAAAACACAAAGAGGAACGTTTCAAAAACTACACTGATGTGATCCAGGATTTTCTTAAAAAAATATGTGTTACTAGTTGTATAATACAAAACTAGTTTTCCCAACTTTTAATCAGCACAAATATCCACTCTATTATTATTTATCGCCCACGCTGCTTAGGAAATATTAAACGCACCCGCCTACATTATATCATCTTATCCTCTGCCATAATTACATAATAAATTATATTCATTCTTGTCTTAATTACGGGTTAAGAAATTGTATGCTAACTAATAAATCGTTGGGTTAATTAAATTCAATTTATATACCATTCAATCGATTTATTTGCAAACATAAAGTAAAATCATGGAAAACTGGGTTTCAAAACAATGGAGAAAGTAATGAATTATTATCACCTGGGACAGGATTGTTTCATCAATACGATTATCACTTTCAAGGTAGACATTGCCATTTTATGTAGAATATTAATCATACAAAATATTTTTCTATGAAAATATATTCATTAACTGAACATTTTTAAGGTATTTTTTAATCATTGTCATTTACCTAATAAAATATTGAATACCTCTTCTTTATTTAGGCGTACGACCTTTTAATTACCTGATATCGACAGATTTTATGAGTTCTCTTCAATGCCGGACAAGAGAATAATCTAACCCTTAGAAAAAATAAACATAAGATCTCCTACATAGTTTTTGATTGCCAACGATGTTCGTATGACAACAGTGACCAACGGGTAGCGGGTCCCCCTTCAAATTATACAAATTTGGATGTTGGATGTTTCATATTTTCATACATAACTAAGTCATCTCGTTAGATTAGCAACAGAAAGGCACGAATGACAATTTACAATGTGTATGTAATACTTGAGAAGAAAATAAATTAGTACTGCCCACATGTTTCCATTTAATATATTATTTTAGCCTTTTATTATGAAAGCCTCTTACTGTTAAATAATTCTTCCTGAATTCTGACATTAATTAAGCTAATGCAATATATTAAACTTGTTTTATTACTGATGAAATTTTAACTAACTAATCTTGTAATACCAGATATCTCTGCAAAGTTTTGGACTTGCCATATTTACAACTTAAGCTGAAAACCAACTCCGCTTTAAAATATTCGCCATTTATAGCTTATTTACGACTGCTACCTGGACATTATTTTAAGATGCACATTTTGGATCTTAAAGTACACGTTTTATTTTATAGCTTCCAAGAACTTTTACATGTAACTTAAGAATCTGCGCGAACGCTACTTTTAAAAGCAATTTCAATCCATTTCCAGAATTCCCAAGTCGAGCCGATAAAATATTCAAAGACAAACATCATCTACCGCTTTGAGGCCCATCTCTAACGAACAAAAGGACGGGAAGAAATAAAATTTTAATTTCAAATATATCCACTTCCTGCCGTTGGAGTCTCTCATAGAATTGTAGAAGCGTGCAGGATACGCCTGCGAATTTCATTACTTACTCTTGCAATAACGAATAATAACATTGTTTGCTCAAACGATAGTGAAATAAAAGGTTGCAGCTGCCAGCGTTATCTCAAAGAGAACTAATTATCATTATTACGTCTACCTTAATTGCTACACGCCTTAAATGTTAATGTTTGTGGAAGATGCTGTTACATAAAGCTAAACAATATTAATTTGCAGTTAAAACAGTTTTGCAACCTCCTGGAGAAACGTTGACGTTGTTTTGTATTTGCGGATATTGTGATGACAGGATTTCTGAACTTGCAATTGAGCGATTGCGTTTGTATTTAAGGAAATATTATGCATTACCAGGCTTCTGCGAAAAATATGCAATGTCAAACAGCGCTTCTCATATTAAGGCTTCTGCAGTTAAGTGATTCTACAACATAATGCTTGGCAATTCAGCGCTTCTACAATTTTTATTACAGTGCTTTTGCATTTGAGAGTTTCTGCAAAATAGAGCTCTGCATTATGGCTCTATTGTAATAAAACGCAATTTCAAAAAAGTGCGCCAGAAATAATAACGCATCGGTAGTTGAGCGCTTCTCATATTAGCAATTGAGCTATTCTACTAATAACGCTCTGTGATTCAGCGCTTCTGCAATATATATTATCTCGCTTTTACAGTTTCCGCAAAAAGAGCTCTACATTCCATCGCTTTTTTAGAACAGTGTTTCTACAAAATAGCGCGATTCAGCACTCCTACATTTTACATTACATAGTGCTTTTGAAATTGACCGTTTTCTACATAGTAATGCTCTGCATTAACAGCGCTACTGTAATTGACCTTTTCTGCAAAACGCTCTACTTCAAAACCGCTCTTCAAAATAATAGTTGAGCGATTCTACAAAACAGCACTCTGTAATTTAGCTCTTCTACAATTTACATTCCATCGCTTTTTTAGAACAGCGTTTCTACAAAATAGCGCTTCTGCAATTGAGCAATATTATAAAATAACGCTCTGCGATTCCGCACTCCTACATTTTACATTGCAGTGCTTCTGAAATTGATCGTTTTCTACATAGTAATGCTCTGCATTACAGCGCTGCTGTAATTGACCTTTTCTGCAAAACGCTCTAGTTCAAAACCGCGATCTTCAAAATAATAGTTGAGCGATTCTACAAAACAGCGCTCTGTAATTTAGCTCTTCTACAATTTACATTCCATCGCTTTTTTAGAACAGAGTTTCTACAAAATAGCGCTTCTGCAATTGAGCAATACTATAAAATAACGCTCTGCGATTCCGCACTCCTACATTTTACATTGCAGTGATTTTGAAATTGAACGTTTTCTATTCTACATAGTAATGCTGTGCTCTACAGTGCTACTGTAATCGAGCATTTCTGCAAAAAGCTCTACTTTAAAACCGTGCTCTTCAAAATAATAATTGAACGATTCTACAAAACAGCGCTCTGTAATTTAGCTCTTCTACAATTTACATTCCATCGTTTTTTTAGCACAGCGTTTCTACAAAATAGAGCGTCTGCAATTGAGCAGTACTATACAATAACGCTCTGCGATTCCGCACTCCTAAATTTTACATTGCAGTGCTTTTGAAATTGATCGTTTTCTACATAGTAATGCTGTGCTCTACAGTGCTACTGTAATCGAGCATTTCTGCAAAAAGCTCTACTTCAAAACCGTGCTCTTTAAAATAATAATTGAACGATTCTACAAAACAGCGCTCTGTAATTTAACTCTTCAACAATTTACATTCCATCCTTTTTTAGAACAGCGTTTCTACAAAATAGCGCTTCTGCAATTGAGCAATACTATACAATAACGCTCTGCGATTCCGCACTCCTAAATTTTACATTGCAGTGCTTTTGAAATGGATCGTTTTCTACATAGTAATGCTGTGCTCTACAGTGCTACTGTAATCGAGCATTTCTGCAAAAAGCTCTACTTCAAAACCGTGCTCTTCAAAATAATAATTGAACGATTCTACAAAACAGCGCTCTGTAATTTAGCTCTTCTACAATTTATATTCCATCGTTTTTTAGAACAGCGTTTCTACAAAATAGAGCGTCTGCAATTGAGCAGTACTATACAATAACGCTCTGCGATTCCGCACTCCTAAATTTTACATTGCAGTGCTTTTGAAATTGATCGTTTTCTACATAGTAATGCTGTGCTCTACAGTGCTACTGTAATCGAGCATTTCTGCAAAAAGCTCTACTTCAAAACCGTGCTCTTCAAAATAATAATTGAACGATTCTACAAAACAGCGCTCTGTAATTTAGCTCTTCTACAATTTATATTCCATCGTTTTTTTAGCACAGCGTTTCTACAAAATAGAGCGTCTGCAATTGAGCAGTACTATACAATAACGCTCTGCGATTCCGCACTCCTAAATTTTACATTGCAGTGCTTTTGAAATTGATCGTTTTCTACATAGTAATGCTGTGCTCTACAGTGCTACTGTAATCGAGCATTTCTGCAAAAAGCTCTACTTCAAAACCGTGCTCTTTAAAATAATAATTGAACGATTCTACAAAACAGCGCTCTGTAATTTAACTCTTCAACAATTTACATTCCATCCTTTTTTAGAACAGCGTTTCTACAAAATAGCGCTTCTGCAATTGAGCAATACTATACAATAACGCTCTGAGATTCCGCACTCCTACATTTTATATAGTGCTTTTGAAATTGTTCGTTTTCTACATAGTAATGCTGTGCTCTACAACGCTACTGTAATCGAGCATTTCTGCTAAAAGTTCTGCTTCAAAACCGTGCTCTTCAAACTAATAGTTGAACGATTCTACAAAACAGCGCTCTGTAATTTAGCGCTTCTCCAATTTACATTCCATCGCTTTTTTAGAACACCGTTTCTACAAAATAGAGCTCTGCATTACACCGCTTCTAATAAATAATTCTTTAAAACATACTCTACAAAATGGCACGTTGGCAATTGAGCACTGTTCCTTTTAGTGCTTCTGCAATTGAGCGTTGTTCGTATTAGCACTCCTGCAATTGAGCTGCTCTGTAAAACAGTATCCTGGGGGAATCCTAGCGAGGAAAGTCAACTTAGTATTGCTAGGGGATTTCCCGGAGAATTGTTTGTTGCGTGTAGCTAGAAGATTCCCATCATATCAGACACTAGGGTATTACTTTGGTGTATCCCAACATAGACTGGTATATCAACTATAGGTACGGATTCCATAAACTACGATGTGATTTATATTTATATATATCTAGTTAGGGGAATCCTCATGGGGAATAAAGCTAGGAGATTCCCTTCAGAATTATTTGCTGCTTATAGTTAGGGGATTCCTACGACAGAATGATCTATTAGTTATCGGTAGAGGACTTCCACGAAACTATGATATATGAAAGATAGTTGCCGATCAGCGAAGTATGTAAATTACATACAATTAGGGGAATTCCAGCAAAAACAGCATATTAGCTATAGATAGAGACCCCATGATTATAATTTACTGCATATTAGTTAGAGGAATCTCAGAGAGAATATGGATTACATATAATTAGGGGAATGCCAGACGGGAGAGTGAATTACATATAGCTAGGGGATTTCGCGGATAATTATAAATTACATAAAGCTAGGATAGGGACCCAGAGTATTGGGTATCGTATATAGTTAGGGGAATCCCATCGTCCCATGTAATTTACATATAGTTAAGGAAATCCCAGAGGGGAGTGAAAACTTTATATAGTAAATTACATAAAGTTAGGAGAATCCCATCAAAGAATGTAAATTACATATAGTTAGAGAAACCCCAGGAGAGAAGGATGCTCTACTTATACTTAGGGAAGTCCCACGGGAAGTGTGAACTTCCTATAGTAATAAGATTCTTCGGAAAAGTATTTGTTTTCTATAGTAGGATTCCCACCACAAAACGGAGTGTTACATACAGTTGGGTAAATCCTAACAGAGAATAGTGTATTTGTTATAGATTTCGGTCTATAACATATAGTTAGGGGAATCCCAGCAGCAAATGTGAATTGCATACAGAGTGTTGAAAACCGATGGTTGTTGCGCCAGAAAGTGGAAA
This sequence comes from Limonius californicus, assembly GCA_014611495.1. NCBI lineage: Eukaryota > Metazoa > Arthropoda > Insecta > Coleoptera > Elateridae > Limonius > Limonius californicus. Next base: position 8,819 of record JABXWE010045293.1, read on the forward strand.
AGCGAAAAAGGAAAATAACATTTTCTTGCAATGGGTCTCATCGTTTATTATTATCAATAGATTATTGTGATCAAAAACCCCGAGCCCCGATGTGATCACAATAAGCGGCATGCACTATATTATGGCGTCTATGAAAAGAACACAGTTCGTTGGATTAACCTGTATAGGTTTTAATTAATAAAACGTTCCACAGCAGTATGAACCATAATACAAATTTAACGGTAAGTAAATCTCCTGTACATTAGCCAGAAATCACTTCCAACCCTCGTATAAACCCGCTACAAAAGTAGTATTGACGTAGGCGTAGTACGTGCAACAGAATGTAATATGGAGATTTATAACATAATCCGCGCCTTAAATCGCCTTTTCAAGTTCACTTTTTCTCCATAATGTAGATGCTATCTACAGAATGTAATGTAAAAGTAGAGCGGCACAATGGGTGTATTATCTGAGTATTAATTGGTTCTGGTATTTAAAGGTGCGAACTTCTCCTTGCAAGTATTTGAAAAATGTGGAAGTTGTTTTAATTAGGGTTTGTTGCAATGTTTTCCTGACACAACGTAAAAAATTATACTCAAAAATTCTTATTGTACAACATGGAAATTGATACTTTCACAAAAAAATATTAACTATTTTAATTTATTGGACATTAAACCTTCATGACAATTAGAGGACAAAAATATAACTTACATTAATATATGTTAGATTACGATGAGCTATTATGGCTCATCATTGCACAAGATGTTTTGACGTCATCAATTTGAAATTTAGGATTACAGAAGCAAGAAATATTTTGTATTTTTTGTAGCTTAATGGAGCTGAGAGTGAAACTTTTGTATTTAATATTTGAGTTTATTATTTTAAAAACGTGTTTATATGAATCATTAAGATTTGTTTACGTGTTATGTTGTACACAAACCTCAAGAAAATCCTAAATTTAAAGGAAATGATCTCTCACATCAAATTAAAGATTGAACTTTAACAAAATAGACGCCATTTTGTAGCGTACTCAGATTTGAGTAACCTTTAACATTTAATGGCATTATGCAATACATTTATAATCCCCACTGCACCATTTTAATATCAAACCATTGTGGCCCTTAAAACTAAAAAGTTTGCACTTTATTCCAACCCTTACCTTAAGATCTGGTGGGCACTCATCTATTAATAGGTTACTGTAATTATCCATGAGTACTTTATCAAAATTGGATATTCGCAATAAAATCCTCCCACAATTAATTTCCCTTTATGATTTTAAGGGCACTAATATTTTGCGACGCACGTATCACCAACTTTATTCAATTTGAGGAGCCAATGATTCATGGTAAATACTGACCAAGTGCGACATTGGAGTGTCTGGAAAATTCACGCGATTGATCGCTTTTCGGCACCCCCATGCGCGGACATGCGCTCTTCCGACCTACCCTTATCTAGATTTCCCTTTATAATATAACCTGCTGTTTTCCTATGGAAGTAATTAACTTTTCACCCACTAAGATTACCTTAATTGATAAAACACTAAGGTCCTCGTCCTGGTCCAAATTAAAGCTTTCAAGGGTGTCCTTGAAAAAGGGGTCCGTGGATCAATAACACTTCTAGTGGAGACGCTCTAGACGTCACAAGTCGACATTCTGCGTCGCACCAGTTAAAAAACGAAGAGAAAGTGTGTCTCTTTCCTTTTGGGGCAATGCGTTTCTGCGTTATGCGAGGTCTGATCTCTCAGAATCTCTTTAATTTATGCAATACAGTCACGATCGCAAGTCACTGCAAGATATAGAATAAGTTTAACCGCAAACGAGCGTGCTTGCGGGAAACGTAATTGCTCTCATGAGTAGGAAGTTTGATTTGAAAACTTTAATAAATTGCATAGAATAGAAATTTGATAGGTCAGAAAACCGAGAGTGTTGCGTGAGAGGAAGTAGCAAAATGTTGGTTGCATAAAAAAGCATGGTTTTTAAAGATTGCAGTATGCAATTCTAATTGAAAATACTTCGTGCATAAAAAGAGCCGGGATTTTCTACTTTTTCTTCCAGTAACTAGTGTTTAAAAGCGGGGGCTCCACCTTCAAATCCAAAAAGCAGACTGTTTTTGATACGGCGCCTGGTTTAAATGCGCTCTAGCGCCTTTCATATATAAATTATGAATGGTAATGAGACCCATAGAAGAACTTACAGAAGCGATGAAACTATTTACGGTGATACGATGGTAAACGTACATTAAACTTTTCGCAGAGCCCTCCGTATTGAAAGCAGTGACGTGGACCGTACAAATAAGTTCAAATTCGGAACAGAAGGCCTACTTAAATTTTTTTTTATATGGTTTAGTCTGGTATATAGGAACTGATATCTTCTTTATTGTTGAGTTTACTCTATTAGAATATAGAGTCGAATATCAACATGCTTACATTGAGTATGTATCTTCTCAGCCATAACTTTTTTCATTCGATGTCCTAAATGCACGTACAAATAGCTTTACAGTGACACATAGCTTACTTATTTTAATTGCAAAATTCAAGCTTATAATACATCTCTAAACAAAAATATTTTGAAAATTCATAGCAAGTCTTACAGACAAGCTTCGCCAATAACTACGAAATAGTTTATCACATTACAAAATGTTACAGGCGTCATCTGTTGGTTTATACTCAAACATTTTTGTTCAAAATATTATTCAAATGAATAGGCGCTATAAAGCTCAAAGTTTATAGCAACAGTGAATTTTGAGCAAATAAGACGTTAAAGTAGAAATTTTCAATGGCTTCATACAAGAGCTTCCTTAGAACTCAATTAGTGGTAGAAATTCTCAACAACTTTAGAAAAGGGCCTCCTTGGAGCTAGATCAGTGAATTTTGAGCAAATTGATGTTAAAGTAGTAATTTTCAATGACTTCAGAGAAGAGCTTCCTTGGAACTGGATTACTGGTAGAAATTTTCAATGATTTCAGAAGGGAGATTCCTTGGAATTGAATCAGTGTATTTTGAGCAGATCGATGTTGAAGTAGAAATTTTCAGTGACTTCAGAGAAGGGCTTCCTTGGAACTGGATCTGTGGTAGCAATTTTCAACGACTTAAGAAAAGAGCTTCCTTGGAATTGAATCAGTGAATTTTAAGCAGATCGATGTTAAAGTAGAAATTTTCAATGCCTTCGGAGAAGAGCTTCCTTGGAACTGCATTAGCGGTAGAAATTCTCAATGACTTTAGAAAAAAGCGTCCTTGAAACTGGATCACTGAATTTTGAACAAATCTTTGTTAAAGAATAAATTTTCAATGAATTCAGAAAAAAGCTTCCTTGCAACTGGATCTGTGGTAGAAATTTTCAATGACTTCAGAAAGAAGCTTACTTGAAACTTGATCACGGAATTTTGATCGATGGTAAAGTAGAAAGTGTCAGTGCTTTCGGAGAAGAGCATCCTTGAAACTGGATTAGTGGTAGAAATTCTCAATTACTTCAGAAAAGAGCTTCGTTGGAACTGGATTAGTGAATTTTGAGCAAATCGATGTTAAAGCAGAAATTTTCAATGGCTTCAGAGAAGAGCTTGCTTGGAACTGGATTAGTGGTAGAAATTCTCAATTACTTCAGAAAAGAGCTTCCTTGGAACTGGATCAGTAAATTTAGAGCAAATCGATGTTAAAGTAGAAATTTTCAATGTTTTCAGAGCAGAGCTTCCTTAATTAATAAAAACAATTTAGGGCTTTCAGTACTCTATTGCGTCACCAAATTGAATGAAAATCTTTAAATCCGTCTCAAAAAAATATCAAGATTTCAAAAACCTTGAAAGTGCAACCTCAGTATAGGTGTTTGATGTTATTTTCAAAAATTGTTTGTACACAGTATCATTCTAATAATTAGAAACTATGAAATACCTTACCAATCGGATTAACGGTATCTAAGTAAACGGAGACAACACTTTGTATATGATTTGCATCCTGCAAAGTTTCGGACATATAATAGACAAACATTTTGTAAGCACTTACTTTTCTTGGCTTAAACCGGGTATTTCCTTTAAAATCTCAAATTGTTTTTATATTATATAACTAGTTAAAGAACTAAATCAATTAAATACTCTTTTAGAATTTTCTCAAAAAAGTAGTACGCTATCGTAATAAATACCCAAATAATTATCCCCCTCAAATTATTGGTTATTTCATCCCACAACATACAGGCTTCTGACTTAATATTAGAGAAGAAAAAGTCAGTTGGTCTTATATCTGGGAATGTATGTATGTACTGAATAATTCAGTAAATGGTTTCACACAGTGCTACTAAAGTATTATTGCATCACCGTTTGTGCATCAAAATTGAGTTGCGGGTAGGGTAACCAAATTTCTGGAAACAAATTTGATTAAATGTATAAACCATGAAAACTTGTCTATTTACTAGCCCAAACATTTAGCTGTCGTGGATATTGGGTGCGAAAATATATGGTAGATCCGAAAAGGAGCCAGGGGTGAACTATGCTCATACAAAGAAGGTTTTTGATGAAATTGTTATCACTTTTCCATTACATTCCATACATTGCACACAGTAAATTATCGGTTTATGTGGTTGTGACGCAAGATTTCTTGCAACTTTATTAATTTGTAGGAGCAATAAACGTTCTTTTTTAAGGCTGTAGGAGTTACTATTATACACCTCCATTTAAACAAATTTTACCACAAGTAAAAGTGGTAAAGTACGTGTAGTTCTTTAGAAGAGATAGGTAAAATGATTCGTTCGTCGCTTTCTTATCTGTATCTCTTCTTAGATTTACCGTTGAAGAATTAATTATTTATGTTTGTGATTTTGTGGTTATTGTTTGAGTAATCACAATCCACTAAACTCGGTTGTAATTGGAAATACCCACTGCTGGAAGTGACGAAGTATAAGGATTAAAGAAGTAAAAATATCGAAATATGACTTTTATTCTCAAAAATTGTTAATCCGATCTTTAAAAATTAATTACAAATTAAGTAAAAAATATAAGTAAGTCTAATGTCAGATTCTGCCCCGCCCCCCTCATACTGAAGTGAATATGAGTCCAACCAGATATCTAAAAAACAATCAGAAAAACCCATTTCTTCTATTTGAAGTCATAAATTATTTTTTAATTAAATTCTTGTTAATAACTCGCATACTGAATATTTACTATCACTACTAATTGTTTCAGCTATGAAACGTAGATTAATAAATCGTAATTTTGCTGTGACTCCTACACCTAATGTATTTGACAATTGTTCTACTTTAATGAAACGGACTAATTTCAACAGCGTATTACAAAAGTTTTCCGTTTTAAATGCATATGTTGAGTCGGAGTCTCATGCTTCAAATCCTCGCGTTATTCGTCGCCCATAAACGCACATCCCAAACAAATACTCAGTACACCCTAAATACTTTATACATACCTAAGTACAGTAGAACCTGCAAAAGTGACCACCTCTGTATTATGACCATCTGGTTAAAGTGACCAGTTTTTCCCGGTCCCTGCCAAAATCCTATCTTTTTAATGTACCTTATTTCCTATATAGTGACCACCCGCCTATTGTGACCAGTGACCGGTACCAACAAATACATGCATTTAAAATCTATCTCCTTAATGTGACCAGCTCAACTATCTTTCCAAAATTCCAAGTAGGATATTGCAATTAGTATACAATAAACCATCTGCAACATCTGCTTACCAGTTTAAGTTGTAAATCCATACAATAGAGCACTTAAAGAAATTCTTTCTTGTTGAAACCTGGCATTCCTCAATACAATTAAAATGTAGGATTTTACGTCATTGGTACTATGGGGCTTGGATCTTATTGAAGGTCCGAGCACCAAATATATTCGAATCAGAAGACAAAATTGGAGAGCAAGATTTATTTACGTCTGTACAAGATTATGGAATTATGTAACCATGTAAACAAAATAAAAATGAAAAACCTTAACAGCCCCACTAACTAGATGAACGAGCACTACAGTACATTACAATCCTAATGATGGAGTTTTCTGAAAAATGATTGTAACGATTCACTCCTGGGGTAGCTTTAGTTAACGATTAGAATGTTATGAACGTTAATCCTTGCATACCTATTTAAAGGTTCCTTCAATCAGAAATCATTCTGATTTTAATTTTACTTTCTACGAGTAAAGTGCTAAAAAGGCCATGAACATTCATCTTGAAGTATTAGTTTATCAGATTCCAGCAATTCGCGGAACGCCCAATAAACCTTGTCCCTTGAAAATGGTTAAGGTAATAAACTGCACTTAATGGAGATATTGGCTCCAATTTATCAAGCAAAGGGGAAAATAAGTGAACTAATTTGTGAAAAACGTTTAAAAAGTAGTAAACAAAGAACTTTGGAAAGTTTTTTAACAATAGTTTATTTGTCTGAGATGTAGCAGTAGTAGCACCTACGTCTGTACATACGTATGTATGTACATATTTATGTCAACACGTTTATGTAATTTAGTAGATATATGTATCACCATCTATAAGTTTATCGTTTTATTTTGGGTGTATCAGAAAATTCGAATGAGCTACTAGGAATTTAATTTTCTATAAACTGACCACCTGCTTAAAGTGACCATTTTGTACCAGTCCCTTGGGTGGTCACTTTAGACAGGTTCTACTGTATATGTAAATATAAAAATTTCTACGTCTTTTCTTTATAATTATTTATGCCATACCAAATTTATGTTAATAAAGCTTTGTAAATAATGGTACATTTAAATCTTTGTCGCCCACCATATTTTTCTGAAACTGTTTCTGTTTCTGGGAAAATTCTCATCTCCATCACCCGTTTGCATCCATTTTTCTCATAAATTGATTCATATATGTTTACTATTTTCAAAACTCAAATTGTGTAATAATTAATTAATTGCGCACACTAAAATGTATGGGTTTTAAACATTAGCTTTATTGACACTTAACAAAAAACAATTTGTTATGAAGACCATACTAGTTAATTAGACAGTTATAGAGACTAATGTCTGTATTAACTGGCATTCGACTCGCCAATTTATTACCTTGCTCTCTCTTTCAATGGTCGTGTGAAATAGGCGACAATACTTTATGTGCTTACCCTAAATTTCTACACTGACCTCCGAGGCAAGAGTATTTATTTTGCAGTGAGTATAGGTACTGATCGTTAACCTACTTGCACTTATGGAACTGATTACCAGCAAGCAAAAATGCGACAAGCCAGTACTAGATATGGCGATTGCGGACCCTGCCATGGCCCAATTTGTAATCAATAATCTTTTAGGCTGGCCCCTGCTGGCTATCGTGCCCAAATGTAGAGCTACCTAACTGTGATTTATAGTAAAACACTGATTTCTATCAGTTACCAGTTGATTTAAACGTATTAATGGTTTTCGCCCACTTGCAGGATAAACACTAATGGATGTGGTTTTTGAGAGCAACTTTGTAAAAAATAAGTCAGAAAGCAAACCAATTAAAATTAGATGTTGATGAAAGCACAAGAAGTTCTTTCAACAAATGGCATCTCTGAGCTATCGCCCACTGGATTCTACTACAGATACTAATTTTCAAAAAGCGAATACTATCACGCTTATTCCAATAAAAATCTACCTGCTCCAAAAGTACTAACTCCCTTAACGTGATAAACATTACTAGACACGCCAGATACTCCAATATAGGGATTATTTAATCCACAGCAAACAAACTGCTAGTGCTAGTCGGACATTGTGCCCGGTGGTACGAATATACTACTCCCACTTAGAAATTCTTGTTGCATAAACTATTGGTTTCCCATTTATCCATTCTACAAATGGATCAGTTGACAAAATTTAGTACTCCAAACTTAAGGAAATACATTTGTTTAAGTTTGGCTTTAAAATACATATAGGTTAATGTCTGATGGTACTTTAAAATCCTTGTTTATTATACTTATGTATATCATTATAAATTATTACTCAGTATGTATGTGAAAACAAATTATTGGCTATGCTCATCATTAAAAATAGCTAGCTGAACTCGTGGGCTACACTCCATGCTTCAATGTGTAGTTTCTTTTAAATAAATATGTAATACGCTTTACGGAAATGTAAAATATACATTTAATAAAACAGTCATTGTCGAGATTTTTTAAGGGATCAAGCTGTATTTTTTCATTTTCTCAGCATTTTATACGCTGATATTTTCTAAATGGTATAAAGTACATTTTAAAAGGGAAAAGGGATTTTTTCAGAATACTGTTCGAAAAGTACCTTTGGATCGAATTCTTAGTTTGCAAGAGGTTAATAGTGTATTTTAAAGAATAATATACTGATGATGGCTTAACATAATTTTCCTAAACAGGATGCCAAAAAGCATAACAATTATATGATTTGTTAAGTAATAATAGTAGTATTTAAACTGAAATTTACCGTAAGCTTTTTAAATGGGCGGTTACAAATCACTAATAAGGTCCATAATTTTTCAATAAATGACCCCCAGCTAATTCTAATGGCTTACATTAATTTACTGATATTAATTATTGTTTATTGTATTCTATAAGAGCTCCAAGTAATAAATTACATCAATCAGTAACTCCATCTAAACAAATATCATGGTCAGTCGGCTGTTAATACAATTGGAATATAATATACAGAGCAAACATGAAGTCCCAT
>JABXWE010045295.1:0-10480 GCA_014611495.1 Limonius californicus
ATTATACATTACCAGTTAAATTATCCCTAAGTTTAATTATTTTCTTCGGAATTGACTTAATTGTAGAATATTTCTACGTCTGTAAATTTAATAAAATGTTAATGGGAGACAGCTATGAGTATTATTTACTAATTAAATACGTAACATAAACATTGTGTTAAAATATAATCCGTGACAATCTAACGACTACATTAGATGGAATGTTCAAACCAATCCGAAAACGAGGCGAAATTTACGATCACTTCAGATAAAATTCTTTTTATTATTCTTCCGCTTGCTCTTTAACAGATTTAACAGATTGGACGTAAAATTTTGTAGGCATTTTCGGTCCGCGTCCCAACAGATGTTTCCCATTGTAATATATCGCCGATTAGATTGTGTTAAGTGGGATTTTTTAAGAACCGATATTTTATGGCACTCCATGGAAGCTTTCGGTTTCTGGAATGTTTTAGTTTTCGGTATTTAAATGCTTTTGACTTCGCCATCTATTTCCACGTTATTTATACACATATTTCAGCGCGCATTTTACGTCTTCATAAAACCCCATCGGACTTTTGGGCTTCTTTTTAAATTAATTTCTCTCTGATGGGATTGCCATAAATTATTTGGGATGGTGTCATTGGTATTTTTTTAACTTTAGTCAAATTTTACATTTAATGTTTTGTATCTTTTAAACTAATTTATTAACTCTTGACAGTTTTTTAGTTTTATTTTCGGTTTTTGATTCTACACCATGTTATTCTAAAATTATACACCTAGTATCCTTACTGAAAACAAAACTTTGCAGTTTGATTGTTTTACCTAATAACGCGATCGATTACAACCATTTAGTTTTGTAAAAACCTGATATTATGTAAGGATTATAAAAACAGCTAGAAGGAACACACGAAATGAAAAAAATGCAAATAACAGTTTGCAGGCAAAATGCACACGGGTATGTAAAAATGGATAAACAACAGGTTCTCGGACAAATATTAACGTATTTGTTGATAATTATGGTACTAAATCGTGCCCTCCAATCATTTTAGATCACACTGTAAATAAGTTAAATATGGTAATAGTATGGTCTGAATTATAGTAGGATAAGACAATAATTTGCTATTACTAATGCAAAGCAAATAAGTATGAAAAAGTATTCTTAGTATTTATGAATTCTACATACTAACTCTTTCAATTCCGCCTTCATTGAAAAGGAACTTTATAGGAAGTATATCTATACTTCATGTTATTAAAATTATTTACAAAAAATCGTTAATAGCCTTTCCATCCTACTGCTGGACATTGGAACTCGTCCCTGCTACGTGTTTCTCCTCCGCACTAAGCTAGAAGCTCGGGTAACTATAGTTTAATATCGAATCTGAACGGCAGAAATTTTCGAGGCATTGAGAACCAACGGTTTCCAAACAGATTGGGGAGTAGTACGAGGTGCGTTCAATTGAAACCCATCTTTGCTTTATACAAAATTTATTCAACAATTTAATTACAAATAATTACCATCACAGTTAATAAAAAACAGCTATAGGATGGATGCTCTAAAACCCTTCATTTCTTTCATTGAAGATGTTCTTTTACCACATTAGCAACATGAGGCTTAGCATCGTCGTGCAGCAAAATGACCCCACGCATAAGATTTCCTGGACGTTTCCGTCTTATTGCTTAATGAAGTTTGTTCAAAGTTCATTGTACAGATTTGCATTGACATTTACTCCAGGTTCCTTAAACTCTATCAACAAAGGTATTCATGGTCGAAAGAAAATAATAACATCACCTTGCCGGCAGAAGGTTGTGCATTAAATTTCTTCGGTGTTTCCACTGCATCGACGATAACTTACTGGATGGATCGTAGTAATGTCACTAAGTTTCGTCACCAGCAACTATTGACAGAAAAAAGTCATCACCAATTTGCCTATAGTCTGCGAGGTGTTGCAGAGATAAGCCCATTCGCAAATATTTTTGTTCGTTAGACAAGAGTCGAGGAATCCATTGCGATCAAAATTTGCTGTAACCCGGATTACGAACAATACTATGGACATCCATAGTACCCTCTTTTCCATTTAAATTTTCGGCACCATTCCTTCACAGTTGCGTGTATTTCCATACACTGCTTGCATTCGCGTATGAATCTGCAATGGCTACACACCCTCAGCGCATTAAAAATTGTAGAACCGCACGCTGATCACACTTGGAGAGATTTACAACAACAAATGCCATTTCAAAATCGAAGTTTTAAAAGTCAGAATCAAATTCAAATGCCAGAAACTTATTAATGTGTTGCTTCCAAACACTACTAACATTAACAAACGTCATTTGAATTATTGCATTTGTTTTCAAGCCTAAGTTGGTCAAAGATGGGTTTCAGTTCAACAAGCCTCGTATATGGTGGGTTGCAGCATAAAAAAGTCTTAATACAGACAATATTCCCAATGATATGGTGTAAACTGTAACATTATTTTAATATATACAGGGCACACAGTTTCGGCTAGGCGAGAGGTTACGTTTTCTGCTTAAATAGCGTATCTTATTTATGTTAGATTTTTTAAATTTCCCTTGAATAGAAAATTAAAATACAGTAGAACTTCGATAAGTCAAAGTCGAAAGAATATTAGAAATAATATTAGTTATCGAAAATTTGACTTACCGAAGGTAGCTCAAAAATTATATACATATTGAATCTTTATTGTATTGCACGAACGGAAATTATATTCGATGTCTACAATGAATGCTATACTATACTATTTAAGTTCAATTGGTATGCCGCTGTCGAAAGTGTAAATGGTCATTGACGGGAAGACTACCAGAAATCATCATAGCGTTGGGGTGATAACCTGCAATTATTTATAAAAAATTTAAGTTGGAGTTACAGACATATTTACTAATAGCAAACCTAGTCTAGGGAATTACAAAAAGTTTCTACTCAGCGAAACATTCGACATATTCAAAACCTACTTATCGATATAAAAATATGAACATTGAAATAGGCGTTTTGTCGGGAAACGGCTTCTAGTTCGAGTAATAAAAAAATTTGGATTATAGAGGTTCGAGAGGTTCGACTGTAACGTTAGTGGGCCTAAAACTTTACCGTGTTAGTCAACTGATTAAAGAAATATTTGAAGAAAATTATTCTTTGATCCGCATAAACGAATTCTTATTTACCTCAAACAACTTTAGTCGTCAACACTTATTTTTCATATGAAGCAGAACTGAATTTATTAAGTATATACGAAGGGTTTTGGCAATATACCTAAGTTATCGATTTATTAATGGATTATTTTATGATTCAAATTTTCACCAAATGTACTTATATTTGATTTACGATATGATATATCATAAATTGATAATTGATGTAATAATAGGATTGATTGGCGACGGTGGTTTAACTACGAGGATTGTTGAATAGGAACACGTTTGGAGGTTACAGCAAAATTATTATGTATTTCATCATCATCATCATCATCATCATCTGACATGGAGCTGACTCGAGGGTTTTAATAAAATCTCCATTGACATTAAGGCATGAGTTCCACTGTTGTACTAATCTATAGATTTACTAGTGGTAAAATTTTTGCGGATGTTCCTCTAACGGGAGTCTGCATTTCAGCGTCCGAAATGAAGCGCTGTCGCGTTTTCTTTAATGGGCCAACGATGTGAGGGTCTCATGCGGATGAACCAAAATTGTAAGGCGGGTGTTCTAACACTTCTCAGCACGTCTGCGTAAGCATGTCTTGAATCAATTAGGCTATACGAAATACAAAGAATACGATTAACATTACTTTTCCCGCTGAAATTTAAGATCGAAATTTTTTCGGCATCGCAGAATCTGAATGCTTCTACCGCATGGCCTGACGCTTCGATTCCGATTCATAGTGATAGTACGAAGATTCATTACCGGTGTAAAAAGGTTTTGCCTTCTTCTTGGTAACGCTTCAAATGCTGCAGTGACAATGCGGTACAAAAATTCTTTTGGTCATCAGTAAGCAGCAGTGGAATACATTAAGTAGCAACTTTGTGATAACCAAGAGTTTGAATAATGGAATAAACACTTCTAGTACTGGTGCACGTCGTTTCAGAAAGTTCTCTGACTTTAATGCTTTTATTTGTACGTAAAGCAGTTTCCAGACGCCTCATATTTTCACTGAAGTTGCAACACGAACATGTCCTGGACGAGACAAGTCTTTGGTCGACTTTCTTCCTTGTCGAAATTTTCTGTACCACTCAACCACTGTCGTGTGAGACAGCTTTCATTCTCTTACCGAGAAAGGAGGTTCAACAGTAGAGCATTTACCTTTCATTCGGAGGTCGAGGATTCGAAACCCCGGACCGTCTGTCCTGACTCAGGTTTCTCATGTTTTTCCTAGATCATTAAAGTAAATACTGGGACAGTATCATTCACAAATTCCAATATCCATATTTTCTGGTATTTCCCATCCTTACATTCCCGTTACTGGCTGAAGAGATGCTAAGAATTTTGGTGCGGAATCCGACTGACCCCTATAGCGGCCCTCCTCCGTGTGGGGAGTATACCTACCTTTACTTTTTTCCCTCTCATTCTCCCATGGATTTCTAGTGGTTGACGTCCTTCGGCGCCAAAAATTGAATAACAGCACGCATATTATCTTTAGACGAATTTTCTACAGTAAATGCCATTTTCGAGCGTCTAAAAAATGCACACAATAAAAGATATACATTTAATATTACCGTGATGTTGGTGATTTTGTTGAAATGGAAAAATTTGAGACAAGTGCTGTGATAAAATACCTTTTCAAGAAGGTTTTATCACCGCAGGAAATTTATATTAACATGCCCGTAGTGTTGGGTAGATCTATCCTGTTATATTAAGTAATTAGGAATTGGTCCCGGGATATCAGATTAGGAAGAAAGTAATGTCAACATGTACCTGGTGCTGGACCACCAAAACTGTTGTCACTCAAGAAAATATTGATTTGGTCCGTGATATGGTACTGAGTGATCGGAGAATTGCCGTCAAATATATTGCTGAGACATGTGGATTTCGTGTGGATTTTGCACGAGGAATTGGGTCTATAAAAAGTCTGCGCACAATGGATTTGGAAAATGTTGTCAACTGATTAGAAACGAGCGAGGTTTCTTACTGTTGCGAGCAGTTTGAGATTAAAGGTCACAGACTTGGATGGAATTTAAAAAAATTGTAACTGTAGATGAAACATGAAACTTTGTTTCAGAGTCAAAACGACAGAGTCTGGAATGGCGGTATCGTGGTTCCTCGCCCCCACGAATGTTCCGTGTGACTTCACCGCTCAGAAAGATAATGGCAACAGTGTTTTAGGATTCTGAGGGAGTTTTTCTTGTTGATTCTTGACCACGTATTCACACAATAACTGGGGACTATTACGCAAAACTCATACCAAAAGTTTGTGAGGCTATAACGCCTCAGGAGAACGCTCCCGTTAATAAACTGTAACAACTTTAAAACAACTATAAGTACTAAATTATTTATTATTAATTATTATTATTAATACCTACAAATATAATGTTTTAGTGATGTGGCCATAAAAAATACGCAGTTACCTCATCACAAATATTAATTACTTAAATACATGCTATGATTAGCTCTTACTTGCACCGTGTGACTTTGAATACTTACGCTTTATGTTTCATTTTGGGTAATTACATGTTTATAATATTCAATAGCACGCGAATAGCAAATGGTTTCGGCGAACACAGACTTTTTCTGATAACACTGGTTTTAGATAATTTTTCCATTAAACGGAATATCTGCATCGATTGATATAGTTGTCGTTTATTTGTATCCATATATCGTTATGAATACTGCTAGATACCATGAGAGCAATGAAAACCCAAGTCAAAACCACGCTTGGAATTTTATATAATTATAAAGATGTAAACATTATAAATATTTTTAAATGTCATACATTAATAATTGACAATTTACATTTCAAATTTTATTGGGTTTGTATCAGATGTAAGTGATGTACAGTGTACACGCCTTGAGTATTATATTTTGGAAATCGTGCTCTTTTACTAGTGGATTGATAGAGCAAATTTTTGGGGCCCATGGATGCGCAGCTCCTCTTCCAATCCGATTTCCTACAAATACATTATTTAACTACCTAAGTCCTAACAATCCAAATGTAGTGAGCAGGATAAGCATGATGTAGGTACCAAGGTTCCAATCTTCCAACATCTCGAGTTCTGTAGGTTGTGTAGGAAATTCAAATATGTGTTAGTTTGAGTTGAGATGGATCCAAAAAAGTTGATCTTGTAATAAGTTATAAAATTGCAATCTTATCTAAGGGTCAGTTCGTGCACCAAAGTAATCTAATAGGGATGCAATACATTTGCTTTCAGAATTCTTCTAACTGAAGTTCTACTGACCACCCACATTTATGCTTAGACCTCTTTGACTTACATGGGGATTTTCATTTACTGCTTCTATTACGGCTAGTTCATTTTTCATGTTCATAATCATTCGGGACCTGCATCTTCGGGAATTAACAAATTTAGCTTTGTCTCTTATAGAAGTTTCAAAGCGTATAAATATTTTTTCAGACGGTGGTCTTCTATTTGGATAGTGCCTGGTATAAATTGCGGGCTGGAGCCGTATTTTTATAGCATTTGGCACAAATAAGTAATAAATCTTTTCTCTCGTTATATGAAAACATCTTACTTAATATTTAAATAAATTGACAGCTCGACTTAGTATAGTTATAAGTAGGCAACATCTTCTTCTTAGAATGCCTCTTCTATCGGAGGTCGGAGATCAATAGCGCCATCTGTACTTTGTTCACTATTTTTTCCGCACCAGTCTCTCAAATTCTTCATCCATGAAGTCCTTCTTCGTCCCCCACTTCTCTTTCCTTCTGTTTTACCCTATATCATTTCTTGTAAGATTTTGTATCGTTCATATCGCATCAAGTTCTATTTACATGTTTTTGTTTAATCTTCGAAGGACTTCTTCATTTCGCACTCTGTCCTTCCATGGTATTTTTAATATTCTGCGATAAGTCCACATTTCAAAAGCATTTAGTTTTTTAATTTCGGATTTATTAACTGTCCAGCACTCTGCGCCATACAAAAGGGTAGAAAATATGTAAAATAGTACGAGGCGAATTCTTAGATCTAGGTTCAAGTTCTTATTGCATAAAACTTTATTCATTTTAATAAATGCCTGCCTTGACTGTTCGATTCTACTTCTCACCTCTGCCATGTATGTACACTGATCATCTAGTATGTAGCGTAAATATTTATTGATCTTGTATTTTGTAATACTTCGTTATTTATTGTTATGTGAGGATTATTCCCTTGTTGTCTTGTGATAACCATAGTTTCGGTTTTTTTGCTATTTATAGTCAATCCATACTCCTCACTTTTTTGTTTAACTAAGTTCGTAGTTCCTGCATATCATCTCTTTCTTCTGTCAGTAGTACCGTGTCGTCGGCGTATCACGATCACGATTCCCTTATCACAGTCTTCGAGCGCCTCTGTAAATATTGCCTCAGAATATATATTAAAAAGCAGTGGTGACAATACGCAACCTTGACGGACACCTTTGACTATGTCGAACTCTTCTGATGACTGGTCTTCTAGTTTAATCTTAGCCTTCTGATTCCAATATAGATTTCTAACTAGTCTAATATCTCTGTTGTCTAAGTTGAAGTCATTTAATATAGATAATAACTTTTCGTGTTTTACAGTATCGAACGCCTTATTATAATAACCCGGAAAGCATAAATAAACGTCGTTGTTTACGTCTTTGCACCGTTGCAACAGAATATTGATGCCGAACAACGCCTCTTGTGTACCCATGTTGTTCCTAAATCCGAACTGTGTATCCGTAATGTTTTGTTCTCATTTGCTATATATGCTCTGGTGTACAATGAGTAATAGTATTTTAAGAACATGACTCATCAGACTTATTGTTCTAAATTCGTTGCATTTTCTGGCATTTTTTGTTTTTGGCAAGGTAACAAAGATAGAGACTAACCATTCTTTTGGTATTATTCCGGTTTAGTATATATTATTAATTAATTCTGTTAACCTTTTCAACCCATCGTCATCTAATAGCTTCGACATTTCCATTGGAATTTCGTCAGGGCCCATCGATTTCCCTGTTTTTGCTAGCTGTATAGCTTTTTAACTTCATCTATCTGAATGTCTGGCCCATCGTCATTATTGCGTATTTCAAATTCGAATGGTCTGTTGTCATTGAAGAGGTTTTGAATGTAATTTTTCCAAGTCACCATTTTTTGTTCGGGATCTATGATTATCTTGTTGTTATCGTCTACTAATATATTATTTGCATATCTTTTCTGTCTTGCTCCTGCCATTTTTTTACTTTTTTATAGTTATCATGTTTTTCTTGTAAAGCTTCTATCTCTTGACATTTTCCCCTAAGCCATGTTCCCTTAACAACTTTGATCTTTCTTGTTATTTCTATATCTATTTCTCGGTAGCGTTGTTCATTTTAGTTTCTGAATAACCTGCGTTTCTCCATTAATTCGAAGATTTCATCATTCATCCATTCATGCTTTCCTTGTGGTTTACTGGGTCTTAAGTTATCTGTTCCCATTTTCGCAACATGGCAACATGGATCAATTTAATTAAATTAAAGGAAAAGATAATTTAGCTGGCCTACCCTGTATATGGTGTTCTATGTAAAATATACAAGTAACACCGTGTCAATGCTAAATATAACATGTTGTGTGTATATAAATATTTTTACGTTATGTACCAACATACCTCTTCAAACTTTAGAAATATAGGAGGTATTAAAAAAATTCGGACTAGGTGTACAACCTATATGTAGGTGGTTCTAAAATATAGCCCCTGTGCTTCTTATTAACAATGCGTACGTAATATGTGGATAGAGAAAAAGGAACACACTTTATGAGAAAATTGTTTTTACCTTGAGTTCTTGGAATACGGTCGGGTCCTCCTAATTAGGGCGAATGTTTGAGTTATGTTGTCGGTTCTAATTGACCTTTTTGGTTTAAAAGCACGCTGTTAATATTTTAAAAGAGATTATAGGCTTAATTTGTTCCGCTTTGTTTGGATGATGTGGAAACCCATAAATTCCCCATGTGTGTCCCAGAATATTTGTCACGTATCAGTGATGACCGGACCGGGTTTCAAATTTCAGTCCGCACCCTCAACATAACTGAGGTAACATTAAAAATACGTTAAGAGAATGCAGGTTTCGGATGAACCATGGGAGTCAAAATTGCTTGTTAAAGAGGAGAAATAGCGTTGACTTTCAACATTAACGCGATAAATCATTGTTTATTTAAACCGTCGGACATATGTTGTGAGAAAAATCCAAAGAGTAAATTATTTTAGAAAGGAGCGGCTTTGAATGAATATTATTTATAAACTTATTTTAATTATTAAGTTTTTAATATAAACTAGTAATCGAATGATATTCCTGAACCTGCGTTATTATGTTTAAGGAGATCACCTTGATTTTATATTAATTTTTTATTTTCTTGGTAGATTCTGTTCCGTTTTATTTCGTTGAAATGTATGTTATTTAATAGGTTAATGTTATTGATAATTTCAAAAGCATTTGAAATTATTATTATCTAATAGTTTAAAATAACAGTCACGTTGTTAACAATTTTGTATAGAGTTTTATTTGAACTTTACACGTATTTCGACAGGGTCGGGCAGAAGTACGGAGCAATGGAAATGTCTCACGATTTTTACAAAATTTTCTACGTGAAGGTTCTGATATACAGGATGATGTTAATAGTATGCAAATATTCTAACTGGTAATAGAGGACGGTAAAATAATACGATTTGTCGAAGTGACCGCTTGGATCAATAACATGTTCCCAAATCGTTGGATATGCTGTTATGGACCCGTTTTGTGGTCCCCAAGATCGCCTGACTTAAATCCTTATGATTTTTTGTATAGGGTCGCATGAAGCAATTTGTTTACAGTACTCCAGTCGACACCGCTGAAGAACTCGAGCGACGAATTATTAACGCCGCATTGCAAATTCGTCAAAGTGCAGGAGTTTTGGAACGCTTCTTGGATACGCCGTACGGAAGCTTGTATTGCCAACGGTGGTCAGCATTTTGAGCATCGATAATTTATTTTATGATTTAGTTTTTCACAATCACAAATAAAATGTTTCCTTTGTTGTTCATCTTTTCGTCTTTTTAATTCAAATGAGCTTATTCACTAATTCATAAAGGACAGAGCGTTCCTTATTGCAGGTACTTTTTAAAAGTTTCAGTAGCTCTCAAACAAGACAACTTTATTGTGTTTCTCAACTATAATAATTTTTATAAGGAAATTTTGCGCACATGGTTTTCTTTCGATGTGAACAATCACTGCTTAAACTATTTGCATAACCCCAGTGTTCTATTCACTCTGAAGATGCAAGCTGCAATGTCTTGCGAAACGTTAGTTTGTATGGGTTCACAAACAGCTAACAGGCATAAACCGATTAAGTATTATTGTCCTGGCAAACAAAATACA
>JABXWE010045300.1:0-12875 GCA_014611495.1 Limonius californicus
TCGCTTAGATAAGATTTGAGTAGGTTGAAGTGAGAAGGGAGAAAGCGCTTGATTTTATAGAGAAGACCATCATGCCAAACCTTGTCAAAAGCTTGACCTATATCCAGAAAAGCCGATGTACAATATTTTTTGCTTTCCAAGGATTTATTAGTTTCATGAACGACACGGTGACATTGCTGGGTCGTTGAGTGGTGAAGCCGGAATCCGAATTGGTGATCCGGGATTTCGTCCAAAAGTGAGCTCATTCTGCTAAGTAGTAGTTTTTCCAGTAGTTTGGCGATGGTTGGTAATAAGCTTATGGGTCTATACGAAGATACATGTTTTGGATTTTTGCCGGGTTTGGGGATCATAATTACTTCCGCTAATTTTAGCGGATTTGGCCAATATTGAAGTCTTAAAACGGCATTGAAGATATATGTTAACATTACAATGCCTAGTTTTGGGAGTTCTTTCAACATTTTTGATGTAATTTGGTCAGGATCTGGTGATTTTCTATTGTTTAAACGGGTTATTTCTTCTTTGATTTCTTTAGGAGTAATTGGTTTTATAGGTTATGTAGGAAGCAGATTGTCGTTCAGAAAGTCGGATATTTCTTGGTTTGGTGCGTCATCGTGTGGTGTAAATACCTCAGTAAGATGTCTGGCAAAAAGATCCGCCTTTTCTTTGTTGCTTCTTGCCCATGGCCCGGGTGTGGGGTCTTGTTTGCGAATTAGGGGTTTGCCTGTAATGGTTTAAGTGCTGCAATACATTGTAAGAGTTTCCTAATCATTGATAATTTCATTTTAGATTTTTACGATAGCAATAGCAAGTTAGGTAGAAACTACCCTTGGTGTGGCATTAAGCCAAACTGCGCTTTTGTCGACCATCAACAGGTTTTCACATCTGGTTGTCATAATTTTGACCGGATCTGGGACGGGGTTGACAAAGGCTCCTACATTGTTGTCGAAATAGTTATGTATGCCGTATACACCTCCAAAACATTTTAAATACTGCTGGAAACAGATGTAACTAGTGACGTTGGCTGCATCAGCGCGATATTCTTCAAGTATCTCTGTTTATTTCTACTAAACGTGTCAGCCGACAGAATACGTCACACGTACAGTATTGGTGTTGTTTCTTTCGCAGATGTCACTACGACATACGTCTTTGTCGGAAATATGAATCTACAAGCAACTAACAAAGACAGAAATGCGTTCAGTTTGTGCTATGCAAATAAAACGCTAATCCGAAACTCAAAAATACTCATGGTAAGAACTATAGATCATAGTTATTGCCACGAACTATGCCACATAATATATCAATAACCAGAAATCTGAAAAATAACAATTGTCTATTTTACTGTTCTGTGTATGATTATCTATACTACTGTTTCAAAAATCGTAGTGATACTACATAATTCTTAATGTTTTAATACAATAATTTCAGTATTAGATATTGGTATTTATTAGACAATAAAACACTTCTATTCAAGAGTTCTTACCAATGCATACGTTACAGCAAGTGACCAGCCAACTTTACTAGTAGGTATCCACAAATCACTCCGTGACAACGTAAAGCAAAGAAAGTGAACATATATTCATCATGATTGGTCGTGTTTATTGCAAGAACGTAAATTTGTGACTGCAAATGCAATCTAAATTGGAGTGAAACTTAGTCAGCTGCTACAAATTATATGAAGATGCATCTTCATAGGATGTCTAACTACTCACGCTATGGTTTCTATTATAATATTACACAATACTTCATAAATTATTGTCATAAACTATGCACTAAAGTAATATAAACCAATAGAAATCTAGAAATAGAAAGACGCGTTGGCAACTGTTAGATATGGGTATTTACGAAGCAATATTAACTCGGTTATTCAACACTCTCCCCCTAGCGCACATATTACTTCAAATGGCCAGCCAAATTTAGTGGTTGGTAACCTTAAATTACTTCGTGACAATATAAAACAAAGAAAGCCAGGATACACCCATCGTGCTTGGCTGTATTTACTGCAGGAACCTGACTTTGTGACGAAAATGAAGAGAAACTTAATCAGCTTTCATAAATTATTTAAAGAATAAGATATGATTGTTTATAGTAGCCCCAACTGACCCCGCTACGTATTATGTTACACAATCGGGCAATATTTAATAAATACAAAGCAATCTACAAGGCAATATAAATTAGCGAAAATGTAAGAAACATCTAATAATGGTCAATACATTGCGTTCCTGTGTAAAAGATTCTATAATTATCTATACAAGTATTTCTAAAATATAAGTAATATCTACCATATAATTTTTTAATATTTAAACACAAGGGCATTCAAATAGAAAGAAGCGTTGGCAGGTGACTAGGTAACTTCTAGTAGGTCACAATAAATCACTTCGTGACAATACAATATAAAAAAAGCGATGATACATCCACCATGATTGGCTGGGTTCATTGCAATTGCTTGGTTTTATGACTGCGAAATTAGTGAAGTGAAAGGAATTTGCATATTATATAATTAATTGGTTTTTATAAATTATATGAAAAAAAAATGTGGTTGTTTATAGAAGTGCCAACTATCTACGTTATGTTTTATATTATAATATCTGACAATAGTTTATAAATACCAGGTATTCTGCAATGTGATGCCACATATAAAAAAAAATTAACAATAGTCAATGCATTACTTTCCTACGTAAATGGACTCATGAGTGTCTTTATTAACATTTCAAAAATCCAACTAATTCCTTATAAGTTTTAGTATTTTGACAAAATAATTTTAAACATAGAAATTTTCTAACCGTTCTTGATTAACGTTCAACAAATTTGGTAGTTTTCACAAAAATTACTTCGTGACAATATGAGTTCTCAAGTCACTCCAGCGTCCTTGACCTAACAATTACCTCATAGTGGAAGCCGGGACCGAAGCGTTTAAGGTGCGCGCGGAGGCACGACTGGTCGCTATTGTTGTACCACTAAACAAGCCAGCCATTCTAATAGTAAACGTCACCAACAGCGTTTGACTGTGTGCTACCAATAGTAATAACTATGAAGTTAGACGAAAGCTGGTCTTCATATTCCAATTTTCGTTGCCGTGTCAGTCTACCGTTTCATATACATCTCATAAATTATTGAAACAAAATAGCATACGTGTCAAAACCTCATTATCTGCATCAGTTTTTCAAGAACTTAAATGATACTGCACAACTGTTAATATTTTTTGAAATAGTATTAAATAGATAAGTTGTTTAAACAAGTGTTGTCTCATAATGGACATATGAACTAATTGACTGAAATAGATCACTTCGTGACAATATAATACATGAAAGACGAGGGTGTAGTCTTAATTGCAGCTGAACGGAAAGAAAAATTTTTAGATATTTGTAATGGGGGGGGGGGGGATATACAGCTAATATATACTGACCAAAATACCAGCTGTTCCCTAAATATATGACTTTATAACTACAAAATTAGTTAAAAGAGAAAAGAACAGAACATATTATACAGTTTGTTGGATGTATTAGGAACACAAGTGGCTACTTGTGACCACCCTAATGGAATAAACCATACGTTCTACTGTTCAGCATGTTTAATATTGTAACTAATTGTGCCACATAGTAATCTAAGTTGTCAAAATCTAGAACATTTGAGCAAAACTAAAGACATGATCTTTCAATACTGATCTACAACTAAAAAGTAACACAAAGTATTATTATATACCATCAGGCAAATTTACAATCTGATTAAATTTAGTCACTTCGTGACAATATGAAAAATCTTTATAGCAAGCTAAACTGCAGAAAATGTGCATTTTAGATGAAATTACAGGTCAAAATGGCTAGTAATATGAATGAATAAAATTTCTGATTTTGTAATTGAAATTACTAAACTTTATAAAAATATATACGTCCTATTCTTTACAAAATTATCATAAAGTGTGCCAAAAAGTAACATAAATTTAAGAAAAGCAAATAAAAGTCAATATGCATGTTTAGATTTATATTTTATTACCTTTTATTATTATTATAGAATAGCTAGGTATTATTGTGCAGTTTTCGACATTTAAAAACATTGCTTTGCAAATTGGAAACTGTCAAATAATTATTGACTAAGATTAAACAAAGTCAAGAGCTGCTGACGAAAATACACTTCGTGACAATATATAAAATCTTTATATCAGCTTAAATAGGCAGGGAAATTTACTTTTGTACATTAGATAGTGAGAAATGCGACAAACAAATTAGTTTCATACAAAACGTTTCTGAATTACGAGAAAAACGAGTCCAAATTGAGAAACAGGAGGCTAGAAAATCTATACCGAATGTCCGTATACATTTTATTATACATTATGTTTTGCTTCATACTTAATTTTATTCATCTTAGAAAGTATTGCAATTTCATTACTTGTTAAGTCTTACACTTTCTGTTAACTATCCTTAGAAGCAACAAAGTATAAAACGAGCAGTATTTTTGTATTTTTAAGGAAAATGTACAAACTCGCTTATTTATGGACACCCCGTAGAAATTATTTAGGTAGATTCTAAATGGGGAACCTATTCTGTTACATTTAAATTGGCGTTGCTCATTTTAATTTCTAAATAATAGTATTAATATTTTATTGTTAATTTCTTACACAAAAAACAACTTCAATTAGAAGTCCTTACTAAACCAAATTAAAAATAATTAAGTTCTTACGTTGATGGCGGAAAAATAAAGTTTTCTGGATTGTAATGCTAATGACTTTTTATACAGCCAAGATATTTGCTCTTGCTAATGGGTTCTATTGAAGTCGTAATTGTACGTTTCATGAAATCGTAAAATCGATTTGTTGCCATCTGTTTCAATCCCGACTTGAAAAATTCAATTAAATACTTCATGAAAATTAGTGAACTTAATTATCCCTCAGCTAATAATACCGGTGTAACGCAAATGCGCCACTAATTTTCTTTTTGTTCGATTACTTTATTATACTTCCATGAAATTACAAAAAAGTGACAGACACAAATAAACAATTTTCTGCTGAAACCGGACCGACAAAACGTAATTTGTATTCTCCGAACGTATCTAATAATATATACAGTCATCGTTAATGGTTTTCATAGAATTCGTAGTCATAAATACGTTCTGATAAAAAACCATTTCCGATAAAAATACACTAGATATTAGGAAATTATTAGAAATAACAATTAGCCACTTTTTGAAGAATTACAATTTTTTATGTTGTTTCAGGTGAGTTGTTTCAAGGAATTTCAGTCTATTAATGTACGGTAAGCTAAACCTTATTTAGAATAAATTAAGAATTATATAATTGTTGCGCTGGTAGCTAATTTCTGTGCAGTACGTTGATTATGGCATGGGTTTGATTCCTTAGCATTACCACAGCTGTTACTAAAAATATCGTGCTGCAACCCACCACACACAATTCCTCAATCCGGCTGGCAACCGTTAAGTCTTAATGTCAAAAACATCTGGAATGTCTGTCATTTGGATTCGACATCCAACTGTAGGTCCCCTACGTTTCTATCTTAACGCAGAGGAGAAGCACGTGGTAGAGAAAAGACCGGTGTCCAGCTATAGAACGAAGATACTGTTGATTAATTGATTAATCCTGCATTAGATAAGCATTAATGATCAATTGCACTGTTGATGATTACCACCGACATATTAGAATTTACGGTATAGTGGTGTTATTTTAAAAAGCAATATGCTGTCCAACCTAAAGTATAACAAATCTAATTTTATTGTAAGCAACTATAATTAACAGTAAATATAAAAGATTATACTGAGGTTAAGTTAAGATTTTAGAATCTTTTTCGGCGAGAAAACCACCAATAATGACATCAAACAAAATACAAAATAAAAGATTTCTGTCTTCATTTAAGAACGACTTTAATTACATTTCACATATTCACATTAACATCTAACTTTACTCGCATCGCCCTGCAATTCCTGTAGATGTTCCACTATTGTTTGTAGTTCGCTAATTTATTACTAGATATTCCGAGAGTTATCGTAACTTCCGACGTTAATTTTCACAAATTTTAATCATAATTTATAGTGCAAGTTTAACGTTCTCATGAATATAACAATGTGTACATAATTCGTCAAACTTTAGTAAACTCATACTGCCATTATTATTCCATAAACTAGTGCGAAACGATGTACATCACGCTCAACATAAACCTTTTCAGAATGACTAACATTGTATAAAATTATCATTATTGTTTGCATAGAAAAGAATGCGAACGAATTCATTACATCTGAAAGATATGACTGTGTTTATATATTAAGGATAACATTGATGCGGCAGGCATCGAGTAATTAAACTGTTTATGATCCGATCCTAACATAATTTCGTATGGTCTATAAACGTGTAAGTTGTCGTTATAAAGTGTAAAAGATAACCTACTCGGTATAGCTACAAATATCATAATTTTGTTTGACATATTAAATAGAATATTCAGTATATTTCAGACGTATGTATAAGTTAATTCTGTATTTCTCTCACCCGTCTCAGCTTTCGGTATGTATTGATTCCGTAAAGTTTCCGATAGAAATAAAGAAAACCACCACCTACCATCTATAACAACCTGCGTCGAGAACAATAATCATTTACGTTATTTGTTAGTAGTTACGTACATTCCCAATGTTCACAACCTGCATTTTGATACAGACGGCTTATTATACAGGGGGTCCCGTAATAGGATGTACATAGCTTCAGTACGTGTTCCTGGCCTCTTTATAAGTCGAAAACTTCCAATAAACATATGGCCTAAAATTAATCATTACAAAGTTATTCACGTTTGAATGTTGCCGTTACGCTCAGAGATCATAAACAAAAGATGCATTAGAGGGCTTTTTAATAAATGTAACTAAATGTTGTGTTTATTGTTTGTCATAAAATAAGTATGGCAACGTTTTCTAATGCAGAATATGCCGATATGCATTAGATTTACGGGCTTTGCAAAGCAAGAATATCGTTTTCGATTTCCTGGCCGCAGATTACCAGATGGCCGAGTTTTCAGCAATGTGCATCGTACTATTAGAGAAACTGGCAAAGTACCACAATCAAAACGTAAAGGGCCACTCAGGAGAAACGTTGATTTAAAGGAAAATATACTCAATAGAATTGAAAGAAGTCCCACTACTAGCGTTAGACGACTAGCTAACCAAATCGGTACTAACCGAATGCAAACATGGAGAACCATTCACGATTTTGGCTTATATCTATATCATGTATAAACAGTACGGAGTTTGTTACCAAATGATTACATTGCACGTGAATAGTTCTGTCATTGGTTATTGGAAAATCAACAGTTGCACACAAAAATTCTTTTTACGGATGAGGCCTCGTTCAACCGAGATGGAATAACAAACACAAGAAATCCACATGCATCCACGGAGTTACATTTCCGGCACCCTTTTTCTATTAATGTCTGGTGTGGTATCATCAGGAACAAAACGAGTGGGCCATATGTATTTGAAGGTCGTTTGAATGCAGCACATTACCTCCGCTTTCTACAAGAAGAACTACCACCGGTGTTAGAAAATGTACCTCTAAATATCAGAGCAGATTTGTGGATACAGCAAGATAGAGCACCTCCACATTTTGGCAGGGCGGTAACTGCATTTTTAAACAAAAACTTTGAAAACACCAGGGTTCCGTTGTTTGGCCACCCAGGTCACCGGATCTAACGCCCTTGGATTACTATCTCTGGGGCCGTATGAAGTACTTGGTGTATGTGGTAAAGTCAAACACTAGAGATGAGTTGCAGGATCGAATAATTGATGCTTCCAATATCATCAAAAGGATCCGAATTCTATCATGAGGTCTGTCACCACGATTTCACAAAGGCACACAAATGTGCATAGCTAATCGAGGAAGTCATTTTGAAGACTTGAGATAGAAGTGCCAATAACTTTGTAACGATTAATTTTAGGACATATGTTTATTGGAAGTTTTCGACTTAAGATGATACCAGGAACACGTACTGAAGCTATGTACATCCTATTACGGAGCCCCCTGTATAATAAGCCGTCTGTATCAGAATGCAGGTTGCGTGCATTGGGAATGTACGTTACTACTAACTAATAATGTAAATGATTATTGTTCTCGACGCTATGTACATCCTATTGCGGGATACCCTGTATAATAGTACAACTGAACAGCAGTGGCCACGTCAGTGTTCATGACAACAATGATGCCATTGTTATGCTATTTTCGCGAACAGAATCGTGGGCATTGCCATCTGAGCTGTAGAAAAAATTACATAAGCTATTGAAAGTGAACAGTGCCCTCCATCCATGAGAGTCATAAGTCAAAGCTGCACCCTTTCGACGAGCGTAATGACACAATTTCCTTTGATGAAACTACATTTTCATTGTGGTTATAATTCAAAACTGCCAAAACGAGGTAATTTTTGGAGACGGTGGCGTCTAGTTAGGCTTCTGATGACGAAAACTTTGCAAAAAATAATTGTTTTTCTGAAAATATGGTTCGAACTTCTAGCTATTTGTACAATTGTAACAGGTAGGTGTTATCCATCAATACCTTAGAATAAACCAAATAGCGTTGTGTGTGCAGTCAATTTTCTGTTCCATTGCGCTGTCGCTAATACATTTCATACCTTAGCTATCGTGCCGACTCATTTTAGGAAGAAAAACATGTAGGAAAGTAAATAGCTAAAAATATATGGAGCGATCCGTTAAAAACATTAAATAGTGATTTATCTCCACAACGAAACCTTTTTTGTTGTTTTCGATGACAAATAACTTAAAGTTATATTTGATTTCAAACCAGTTTCAGCTCGAAATTTCAACCCTACTCGAAGTCAACCCTAGCCTTGTTTATTTTAGGGAAGATATTGGTAGAGCCAGTGGTAGTAGCTCACTTGGCAGGGGGCTCGCTTTCTGGGCAAAACGTGGATTATGGCTTTACTTCGAGCCCAGCATTATCACAACAGCGTATAAAAATCTCTTGGTGCAACCCAGCGCGAATCGACGTTAAACTGGAAGTCTCTCGTGGTTCTGTGCTAGCGCCAAGCAGAAGCACGTGGCAGTAAAGAAGCCGGTGCCCAGCAATGAGACAAATTGTCTATTAACGAACGATCAAACTTTAAATACATATGTTAACTTCCACGGGGTTTAATGACTATTTTTAAGAAAAGTTTATACATTCCTATGTTAGGCATGAAGAGAGTAATAAAAATTCGAAATATCACTTCTGTTTTTGTTAAAAAGTACTTTTGCTTAGTAATAATTTTACTAAAAATTTATTAATTTGAAACCGTCTTCCTAAGCTACTGTAATGCAGCAGTATTTTTGTAAATTGTGTAACAAAAAATATAACAAACCTAAGATCGTCCTGTATGTTTGCACAAAAGAAGTCACAAAATGAGTAAAACAAGAAAAAGGAAACTGAAAGATTTTCCTGTGAATTCTTAATCCAAGCACGTATCATTTAGTACAAGCTTTGTCGATAGACTCTTTTACATAAATGCAAAAGCAAATTTAAAAAATAAGTTCCTCTATTTTACGTACTGGTTACGGTGATTTTAGATTCGCACAAGATCTATATAGTTTTACAAAAAAAGGACATATTCAAAGGTTCTTTAGTTACGGTTGTTTGAATACTAAAACATTCAAAACCTTTTTGAGGCCATTCAACACATTTTTAATGTAATAGCAGAAAATTTGGCAGTGTTGTTGTTTGGCATCTTATAGAAATGGGATGCGCAGCATATATAATAATTACTATGGTTACAGTTGGTTGCAACAGATATATTATCAATTTTATGAGCACTCTATTGGATAAACCATACAATCTACTATTCAATGTGTTTGATATTGTTATGAATTGTGACCCCATGTTAATCTAAGCTATTCAAATTTATAACATTTGAGCAAAACTAAAGCCATTAGCTTTCTTTATAGATCTACATCTAAACAGTAAGCATCTAAAGTTAACTAGCATCAGGCAAATGTACAAGCTGGTTAAACTTAGTCACTTCGTGACAATATATTGTTAATGCAATGTCTGAACATCTTTCAATATTGTTGTTGACATCTTATAGAAATGGGAAGCACAGTTGCTTAGAAGCGTATATATGTACTGCGGTTGCAGTTGGTTACAAAGAAATTTTTTATTGTATAAGGCCTAGATGCCAGTTTCAGATAAATTTCGGGCGAAATTGTATTTGTTGATTTTTTAAATTTACGTATAGTTCAGTTCTGGTCTGTACTCGGTAGGGTAGACCAGTACAGAGGCATATGCAGCCGATAGTGTTTCGAGGAGGACGTTAAGCCGTCGGTCCCAGTTTCATACGAATATATTTGATAATCGTAATCATGTTATACTAACTTATCTTCTTTGTTTAACGGGTTACGTTAGCCTCCGGTCCGGTATAATGCAAACAGGGCTTACAGAACCTGCCACTTGTAGATATTTAACATTACATCGGCCTATACACAGAAGTAGAAGAAGAAGAATTAAAAATAATTTTTAAAAATATAAATTTAACTGCTTTACGAAGACCTGACATTGCATTTAAATATAGTTACTCAAATAAACTCATATAAATTTTGCAAATTTAAATGGTATATTTCTTTCTGCGACCACCAAACTCATCTCCTTGAACTATTCGGCATGTTTGCATACATCTGTTTGTTGTTTTTGTAAACTGCGAAAGCTCGTGATCTAGAAATTTTGACTCATTGGGTTCTGTGTAACATATTAAACAATGATATCATCAATATCGGCGCACTTTGTTTGTAAGTTTAACTAGAGTACACCCTAGTAGCTCCTTAAAGTTTTAGAATTACTTTAACAATGAACAACGAGCACGTTTCCACCATTAGCTGCAAAGCATACGTACTAAATAGTAATCATCTTTGAAAAGACCTTAACAAATGCAAACTTGTAGTTAAACAACTGTAAATTTGTTGTTATTCTAAGAACGAGCTTCTAAATAAAAAGCTTAATGTGGGCAATAAATAACTTTATTACTAATACTAATTATGATCTACTCGGCTTTTACAGCAAAAATATAATCTCTTGTTTTTTTATGCGCGCTGTTTTAAAAAGTAAATAAAGTGAAATACAGAAAATACTGAATAATATTTTCAATGTTCACGTCATTAAATTAATTAAATGAATTATCAAAATATAAAATGCCCGCTGTGAAATAAATTTACAGACTTGATTTTATTTCTAAATGCCCTATTAGTTTTTATCATGTCGCACTTCTACTGTTTTTTTAACTTCGAAATATTCTTAGATGCCAGATGTGGCAGTTTTTGAGATTATGTTCACGGCTACTCGTGAAAACGTATAATCGTGAGTGGATTATACGTACCTACATCGGTTCTGCGTCGGCCAGCACCCGGTTCGATATAAGAGCATATGCAACCGGTCGTGCTTCAGAGGGCACGTAAAGCCGTCGGTCCCGGTTAGCATGTGAACATCTTTGACAATAGTAAACAAAGTAGTGGAATTTCTCTTCCCTGTACGACGGGTAAGATTAGTCTCCTGCCCGTCATAGCACCGTGCAAAAAACCTACTCCATTGTAAGTAATTAACAGGCGATTGGACTATTCACAGAAGAAGAAGAAGGGATATACCTACATATTTAGTTTCACTTGCATGCAACATGATCATGTGTAAAATTGTAGATATTGGCAGAAATACAAGTTACGGATTTCCAAAAATACAACAAATGATCTCTTCTACAACAAATGAGATCAATTGAATACACTAGTAGCCGCCTATCATAACTCATAGCTAAAGATTTTACATTTCTCTATTAAACCTGAAAGATGTAAATAAACGAAACACATTTAAAAAATAATTTTTGTATGACATTCTACCGGTCTAATATCCGTTACTTTATGTATGAAAATACATAAGAGAGTTTAATAGAAGGATTAAGACGGACAGAGGTTTGAATAAATATTAAGAAGATAAAAACCAACAATACAAATACAGTAAATACATTCATCGGTCTCGGCAGATAGCAACAGTATTATGAACATTTATTACTAGAAGGTCAACATCTGGTCTTAGAAAGCGAACTATTCATAGAACCTGAGAACAACCCTAAAAAGATTGGAATTGCAGAAGACATATAGGTACCGAGTGATAACCACCAAACCTGGCCATAGTATGCATGTTTCAAAAAAATGTATGAGTTGCCTTGAAATATTTTTGTTTAATGTCATTTTGACAGCTTATTTTGAGTGATAACTACCAAACCTGTCCATAGTTTTTGCAAAATTTGTGTTGCCTACTTCATTAATTCCTACTGAACAGCACATAAATTTAATTATCATTAGTAAAATGGTAAAGTTATAATAAACATTTTTATTAACAAAATAAACGAAAACAAACTACATCAAAAATAAACACAATACTAGTTAGGTAGGTATTTACAGTAAATGTTCGAATAATCCTCCATTCTGGTTTAAGCAATATCCCAACCGATGATAAAAAGCAGTTGTCACATTCGCAAGTGGCCTTTGCGTTATATTTCTGCATTCCCCAATGAGGGCCTCCCTCAGAGAATCAATATTTGGGTGTCGTTGTCTATAAATTTTGTTTTTAAGATAGGGCCACAAAAAGAAGTCACATAAAGCAAGATCAGGAGATCTGGCTGCCCAATTTATTGTACCACCACGACCAATCCAGCGGTTTGGAAAGGTTTCGTTTAAATGGGCTCTCAAATTTACACCAAAATGCGCAGGACAGCCGCCGTGCTGGTACCAAACCTCCTGATCTTCATGTGCAACTTCTTCAAGTGCAGGGCCTACCTCATTTATCAAAAGGTCTAAAATGTTTGCGAATTTAAATTTCCTACTATCTCAAACGGCCCAATTATTTGATTATTATAAATACCAGCCCA